>MU912908.1:19087-51634 GCA_036418165.1 Cooperia oncophora
TCTTATCAATTGATAAGACCGCCTGTCACCCATCATCAGTCCTTATCACTACCTCTCTATAATTTGGTAGTGTAAAGGCTCCAACACCTTGACTGAACAACAGCGGCAACGTTCCTTATCAGTCCTGCCGTCGATGTCCCCATCTCCCACTCTACATCATTTTCTGAAACCAACGCCTAGGTGTGTCCTGCGTTATGAGTGTGGGGAGCTTACCGATCTAATTCCCCTTATGCTTGGAATCAACTTCCTATAGCTAGTAGGACTAGCGCTATGAATTTCGTAACAGACAGACAGACGCACACACACACTGACATAGCCGATTATATAATGTAGGATCGTGTACTTGGGTCATATCAATCGCATTGCTGTTGTGAGCGGTGTAGCAGATTCTCCATGTTAAGTTGCCCTTTCAGATCCTATCACTTTCTATCACCCGCCAATAATGTTCCCATCCCACAACCCATCTCACCTCTCGGAACCAAGGTCCCACGGTTGCTGTAACCTGCGTTACGAATTTGGTGACCCTCCCCTCCTGAGGCCCCTTATCGGATCTGATCAGCTGTTATCACTTTCTGTCACCCTCCAATAGTGTTCTCATCCCTTACCTTATATCACTTCCGGAATCGAATTGCTATGTTATGAATTTCGTGACAGACAGACGGACAAACACACGTACACATACACACACACTGATAGGCATACTCAGTGAGTTATATATAGTTTGTAACATTGCAATTTGTCGGAGGCGGCGAGCGGAGCGCGGCATAATCCCGCGTCCGGCTGCCTTGCTCTACCAGTGGTGATCGAGCAATGATCGATCTCGAAGGAATCAGCCTCTGGTGGGAAGGCCGCAGGTGGGAACTGCTGATTGCAACCCGACAGTCGCGGTGATATAAACTGTATAGGATCCTTGTTCAAGTGAATTCATTCTTTTCATTGCTAGTGTCGTGTGATGCGAATTTGGCGCCACTAATATTCTGGTACTGAACTCGATATAAACTTCTACACTTGGGTCCGCAGACGTCATGTGGCGCCAGTGGGCGCCAACTTTTTGGCAAAAGTTTTGGAAGTGTGCGCATTACGGATGTTTGACACCCTGATGAGAAACAACGATATGAAAACAAGAACGTGTAATGTTTTCGGCACTCTGGTTAGTAGTGCTCGGCCAAAGCTAAGCGTGGCGAAAGAAACCATGCCCTCCTAAGCTCTGCCTAAACTGAGCTCTGAAAAGCGCCCTTGCTGAAAAAGTGTGTCGGTATGGCCATCTACAAATTGTTATTGTATACATGTGAAAAAGCAGAAATGCAAAAAAGCCAGAAGAGCAGAAGTTACAGCATGAAATCTGAAAAATCACGAACGGGCTGAAAAATGGGCGGTATCGTAGGGGCGGAGGAGCCTGATATGGTGTCCAGTGTGGTTGAAGATCGTAGAAATAGCCCTCTCTACAAGAATGCCCAATCATTTTGCGAAATGTGACATAGCCGCAAAGTGGTTCACAAGGACAATATAAGCAGCGGTACCTCATGGCGGACGCTTGCAAAAAAAACGCCAGTCCCACGCGGCGCCTCCGCACTAAACGCGATTGTCGTTAAGGTCTTAACGAAGTAGTGCAGCATTTGAACGAACTTCTTGCTAGAAAGAACATAACTGAAGTGGACTACGAGACCCACCCTAACTGGAGAAAAACCCTTGAAGGAGCGAGCGGATACGCTTTTTGTTCGGGACGGTTACGCTGGAACTATGCTGAGAGCGCTTCCGGGTGTGTGCTTTCCATGTAATCGTGATTCCAGACTGCAAGTTTGCTGGTTCCCCAGACAGATGCATTGAAGACACGTTCGGCGATCGAGTGGTCTTTGGAATACCCCCACGCATTTGGTAGCCATGTCCGTAGCCATATGCAGGATACTGCTTTCATCACGCGAAAGGGAGATAAAGAAAAGTTAATCGTGTGACTCCCCTCCACCCAGAGCTACGGAAATATTAGTGCTAAACGACAGCTAGCGTATCCTATATTATAGTATATTAAATATCACACCTTCATCGTTTGCAGCGTCATGAAATATGTCTTTTGTGGAGATTGCTCCTCTGCTGGCTTTCGATTGCTCTAGTCGTGCTCAAGAGCAGATCCGCTCTCCTTGAATGTTTTTTTTGTATTTTTTCAAATACTTTTTTATTTGTCAAAGCACTTTTCTTTACAATGTACTATTACAAAGAGTCTTCGAGGGCTATTCTCTGTTGCGAGTTTCTAGTCTATGCCATGTGCTGGGCTGTTTTTAGCATCTCATAACCGAATGCATGGCAAACAGGTTACTTGCATCTACACCATCTTCACATTCAGAAAATTTCATCGATGATCTTCGATGAGCAGGAATAAGTTTGGATGCTTGCTCAGCCGGGAGGGAATGTTGGCCCGGAAATAGTAGATGATTTATTGACGGAACTCTCATCTCAGTCTTATAATGTTGTGCTGTACTGTTACTCACATTATGCTTTTCAGATCAAAAATATCATTATCCGGCGGATGTACGGAAAGTATATGGTGGAAACCACTCATCTTTTTGACTCTCTCTCAGATCTTTTTGTTTACTACGGACGTAAACCCGGTTACCTGATGAAGGTTCGTAATGCGTCACAATAACTGTTATCATGTAGTTATTTACGTGAGCATTGTTTATTTATTACAACTCCAAAACAACGATATTCACTGCTTGAGCTCCACATTAGACTGCAGGCTCATGAACGTCCTGATCACGGATATTACGTCCAGTTTTCGCGGCACCACTTTTTTCCACCGAAATTTAGGAGCATGCATGGAAAGATTTCACCTGAATATGGCACTCATTTGTGACGTCAGATAGGTGGCAAGGTCCTGGCAATTTCTTCCTAGCTGGGCTCATCATCACTGCACGCTTGGTGAAGTGCGCCTTCTAAATTGAAGCATTATAGAGCAGCTGAAAACCCCTCTTTTATTCCCCATTTACATTGCACCCCCAATGATCGCACCAGCGTAGGATACACCGCTGCCAGAATGCCTGTGTGAAAAAAATTGCCCCCGTCTTTGTCTCAACAGTGCACTAAATAGAGAGCTTTCGAAAAATGAAGATGGTTCTCATGATCAGAGTACTCGCCCTAAAATACAAGTTTCTTGCAATTTTTTCAAGAGCGATGCCTCAAAAACAAATGCTATATTGGGGACCAGACCACCTAACCACAATGGATAACAGTTGGACAAAAGTCAACGTTCGTCAGGGCTGGGTCAAGAGTAGTTTAGTAGAGCGATTATTACCAATCATGAAAGTGTAGGAAACTTGTTTCAAGGTGCTAAACACGTGGTTAATAGAGAGCAGGCGCTGTCTGTCTGAGGAAGGTGATTTTTTTTGTAAAATAAAGGCGATGCGACAACTCAAGACGCTGCGAGATGATATCAGTTTCATTTTAAGTGACTACGTAGCAGGGACCAGTCGCGCCATTGCCCACAGGAGATTTCTTGTCACGCCGCAGTGGTCCCTTTTACGGAATGAATATCCATGATCTGCAAGAAATGCATCGAACTATTCAGTGAACATTGATGCTGTTCGAACCACAGCACGGGATATGGAGTCGGGTAGCGACAGTAGTTCTGTTTCTCATGGAAAGGCTGGGCATATCTGGAAATAAGCAAATTAGCCTGAGAGAGCAGTATTATTGAAGCTTTCCACTCCCATGTAATGTACAGCAGGGCACGCCATCTTTGTGATCATCACAACAGGGGGGTCGTATTTGCCCGCGATGGAGGGGGGGGGTCGTAAACGCATGGCCCATATTGAAGTGGAGAGAGCGGTGGCACACGGTACAAGTGAAAATAAGCTCAAAAGGGGCGATGTAAATGACAATAAATAGAACTAGCGCTATCGAACTATTCCTAGGCCAAGAACTAAAAAAATATTGCTGAAACTTTTCCCTCCTTCCTCGCAAGACTACTCCAAAACACTTCGCCCACCAACCCTCCTCATCTGGTCTAGATAAATCCCAGTCCACTAATCCGCAAAATCTAGAAAAGAATCCATTGCAAAAGCTACCTATGAGACCGTAGAAATTGAATCCTGAGCAATTTCCTTACAACAAAATCAAACCCAACAAAAGAAAATCAAACTCAACAAAAACAAACAATCAAAATAATTCACAATCAAATGGATAAGAAAAAACTCACCAGGCCAGCTGGGAACCGGAACTATGGATTACTTTTGAATTTTGGCTGTTCGCGGTCAGCGCGCTCATACAAGCTCATTGGTGCGCGCTATTTTACGGCCTGGAGCCAATTTCAAGCCAAATATGTGAAAAGTACCCCTCATTTGAACACCCCTAACTTCGTTCAAAGTGAAGCTATCGGAGAATGGTAAGTGGGAATGAGTAGAGCTAGGTTGGCTCTTGTCACATGAATTGAGCGATTTCGAAAAAGTTCCGAACCCAGAGATTTCCCCGTTGTGGTCATCGTTGTGATCCGTCTGTGATCATTTTTGCGAACCGCGAGTCGTTACGCTTTGGACGTCCATGGCAAGCTTCACACACGGCCTTTCGTAAAAAAAAGAATTGTGCCGGAAGCTTGAAGATTTCTACTTTCCAGCAAGGCTTTAATATTTTTTCTAGGCCTGCTATTCATAAAAATTCCCCGTTGTGATCATTTCGTGACCACTCCCCCCACGACACAAAAAATCAGCCGCTCCGAGGCCATGAAACCTCCAGTTGGCTTGAAGACTTTGGTATGCTTCTAAAACACATGTTTTCGCAAAGGGTATCGGGAAATAGGCCACTGGGCGTCAATAGGCATCACCTCTGCAATGCGCCATGCATGGGGCTTCCACGCAGGTGTTTGGAAGGTGTAACTTCTAGATAGGGTTTCCAATTGCAAGCAAATTTGCTCCTACGATCAGAAAAGTCCGGAAATGTACTTTCATCTGTTTATCAATTGTCACGTTGTGAGTCCTTTTGTTTGTTTATAAATTCACGGTGCCCTTGTGGGCGGTGATTGTAGCTCCTATCATCGCCCCTTCCTCGTACGTATTGTCAGTATGCTACACCGCGCAGAGTGATTGGACGTGTTGCGGACGTACGTAGTACTGCGGCATCCCCCACGGCTCGACAGGAAAATTTTGCGAAAAAAAGCAGAGATTTTTCGGGGGAAATATTTAGACAAAGTGATAGGAGGTTAAAATTTAGAGAAGAGAGGGGGGTCGTACTTGAAGATGGAATTAGGGGGGTCGTATTTCAAGAAATGATCACAACGCAATTGCGTGCCCTGCGCCTCTAATTGAGTGGAATCAGCACGATGCAGAGGACGCTGTAACACATTCTACGACTGAGAGATCGCGTCCACCTAAATCAATCAAATGTTCTCCTAAAACGTTTCATAAGTTGACTTCGGAGAATTTTTTCGCTGCTCGAGCTAGCACTCAACACCCTTACGAGGGAGACCGCCAGGAGTCACCGTCACCGTGAAAGAAGGTCGCCGCACTGGAAAGTAGCTCACTGCGCGCGTCGATGACATGTTTGGACTTATTTACATGTTTTTGGCATATGAAAGAAGTAAAGCTCAAAACGAACTGCAATAGCGTCATATCGATCGGAGTTTGGCGAAATGCCAGGTCAGGGCTCACCGCCGCGCCACGCGACCAGGTCGCGCGCGCGGTGACCCAATATCGAGGTGGCGGCTGACGAAGGCTGAGAGGCTAAGCTTGCGCGTTTCACAAATACTGATCAACGCCGAACCGCTTTTACTCATGTTCGACTGCTCCCTGCTACATGGCCAAAATGTATCGGTATGATTCGTTGCGTATCGCATCGTTCGTATCTTCACCACGGTCTGACAGGAATTCACAAGAGCGCACCACCATCTTATGAAATAAAGCCAACGAATGCTGGATACACTCAAGTTCGCCGCGGACAGTTGGGCGTGTCAGGCAGTGCGGTGAGTGAGTGTGCACACCGTCAAAGTCGTTCTCTGCCTTCTTGCTAAAGCGTGCATGCGACAAGCAGAGGTAGAAAACGAGTAATACGAACGATATGATAGTCATATAACTTGCTCCCTTTATCAACTGCTGGAGGACGTTTTTGGCACCGCGCCAAACTCATCCCGCCTGACACGCCCAACCGTAAGCAGCGAACTAACCTATATTTTCAACACTCAACCAAACAGGAATATTTCTCTGGAATAGAGTGACACTATCACAGTTCAGTCATGCAATAACTGTGCCCAATTTAGACACAATTTATGCTTCTATACCCTATTCGCCAACAGACATGGGAATATTATCACTCGGACATTCAGCCAGGAAGAATTCTAGGAGAAGGAGCTTACGGAGTGGTGCGAGAGGGCGTGTTAAGAGGCAAATCCGGGAGAACCATTCCTGTGGCCATAAAGCAGGTAGAGATTTCAAATAGGATTGCAAATCTTTCGGCTGTATCGAATTCGTACAACAGACTAAGTCTCACACTGAACTTGACAAGGCAAAAATCAAAGAAATGATGAAGGAAGCACGTTTGATGCGATTATTCAAGGTACAGCATACTTCATATATAATCCTGCAATAGCATCGCCTATTGCATTGCGTTTCTTCAGCATAGAAATGTTGTGCGTCTCTACGGTGTGGCAGTGGACGAGCAACCGCTTCTCATCATTCTAGAACTTGTGTCTGGTTTGTTTTTTTAGATTTTTTGTTGGAGGAGGGGGGGGGGAGGGAAAGGAAGGGTACAACTTGTAATCCTATTAGTTTGCACTCAAATACTGGTAGACTCAAAGCAAGTATGCAGGGAGGGGGGAACAATCAAAAAAAGACACTTCTCTTCCTCGACTTTTGAGGCGATATTAGTCACACTTTATCAAATTCTGGTTGGACATTTCCACCAGCATATTTAACAGTGCATTGTACACCATCATGATACTGCGCGCTAGGCTTCTAGACGAACGCCATCAGGAGATTCTGCCACGTAACCGTGATTCGGTGCCTGAGTTCTGCGACGTCGTTGACCTCTCTGCCACTGTAGACCACCCTGTTGAACTCCTTCCAAACCCGGTAATCGAGGCGAATCAGCGCTGGTGGCACAGTTGGATATTCCGCTCTCTTCAGGTTCTCAGCGCCCTTCGATTCCAAGTGGGCGAGAGTTTTTCCAACACTCTTCGATTCCACGTGCTATCGCCCAATCCTGTAGCAGTACTAACTTTTCAAGATGGCATAGGCGACGACATGAGGGCAGGATATTTTCTGCTCGAGCTGGTCGATGTAACCGTCAGCGTTCACTTTCAGTCCGTGGCCCACGAAGAAAATATCGGTCTTCCCATTCCAGGAACTTCCTACATATACCACCAACTTGCGCCTTGGTGACTGCGGTGAAGACGATATCCTGGACCATAGCGACCTTGTCGGAATGTTCGATGTTGGAGGTCTACCAAATCGAGAGTGCCGTTTCCCAGGTAGCTGTAGATGGGTGACTCCATACATGAAGTTTCGCAACTGTCTGGAGGTTAAGTGAATTCTATAGGCCGTCTACAGTCAGGCTGCTATTAGAGTTGACTTCCTATTCTGGTGTACATGAAGGTTATAGGCTGCTTCTGCTTATCGAGAAACATTTTGGATGCCTTCTGCCCTAGTACTCGGATCTACGTCTTTTATCTGGGCTGTGTAAACTTTACTGATATGTAATCGGCTTGATTTTCTTTTTTTTTGCCCACCTGCATATATTACGCTATGGTTTCTAGGGAGATTAAAGCCTGCGGCCTTCCGCCGATTCCACTTTTTTATATGTCCTTCTTTCATTCAACATGTTGACCCGTACTCCCATTTCTGCCCTTAACCTGTCTATTACGAAATTTCTCGCACCAAGATGATGATGAGATGATTACACTAATTCAAGCAACTTAAGGGACATTAGGTCCCACGACTGCTGTCAAGCCTCTCATTTTGTTCTTCATTCACACCTACAGGGGGGGGGAGCAAAAAAAGTCACTTCTTTTCATTGACTTTCGAGGTGCTATAAATTGCACTTTATTGAAATTCCCATCGGACATATTCACCACCATATTAAAGAGCATATTAAATACCACATCACACTCCGCCACAGACTTCTGGACGAAAGCCACCGAGAGATTTTCGGCACGCGACCGCGATGTGGTGCCTGAGATCAGCGGGATAGACGATTTCTCCGCCACCGTAGACCACCCTATTGAACTCCGCCCATACCGGATAATTGAAGCCATATGGTGGCACCCAATGCTGTAGTAGTACAAAGTTTCCAAGAAGGTACGTACGACGACATGTGAGTAGGATATTTTTCACGAGCTGCTCAATGTAACGCCAGCGCTCACCTTCAGACCGAGGTCAACGAAGAAAATATTGGTCTCCCATTCGAGGTACGTCCGGTCCATACCATCAACCCGCGCCTTGGCGACTGTGGTGAAGATGATGTCCTAAACCGTGGCGACGTTGTCGGAGCTCCTCGATGATGGAGGTCATCTTGAGAGTACTGGTCTCCAGGTAGCTATATGGGCGATTCCATACTAGAAGTTTCGCAGCTGTTTGGAGGTGACGTGAATTGCAAAGGTCTTCTCCAGGCTGCGACTGGAGATGACTTCATATTTTGGTGTACATGAAGGTGATGGACGAGAGCCAGCTCCTGCAGAGGAACATCTCGAGTATCTTCCGCTCTAGTACTCTTACGCTGTTGTCCACCAACTAATAAGGGCCTGACACTTGTGTATCTGCATCATACCTGTGAGCATGTGACTCGGTTTTCCATATATGACGGTATCAGCCCCTATCATTTGTTATCGCTCCTTCTCGTCCACACTGACTGTTCCCGTATGACTTATTTTAGAGAGCGCTTAGCTTTCTTGCGATTACTCAGGAAGTAATTGAACTTGGGCTTGTGAATTACAAACAATACACATGTACGCGAAACCAAGTATGCTCGTACATGGTTGGTAGAGGAGCGGTCAGTGTGTTCTGACTCTTTTTGCGTTCCATGTCTTGCGAGCAGTCATTAGTTGAAATTTTTGTTAATAGCCGCAACTAATTTCACCAACCATAAGACACCAAAGTGAATAGCTATGAGTTTCAAGTAGAATTACAGTGAGGGCATAACAAATCCATCTCCTGTGTCTTACTGATAGCCTTAATTGAAAATCTGTTGTGGCCCACATTGGCGGTGGTTACTTGTCGTGCTCAGTTGTCATTATAGGTGAAAATGCCATTAAATAGGTTTATTAAGCTGGATGTATGTAATTCCGACGTACTGCTTTCAAGCTTTTCTTAAGGTGGAGCACTGAACAACTTTCTGAGGGAATATGGTGAGCGCATCGAAATGAAGGAAAAGATCGTTATGTGCATTGGAGCTGGGTCAGGAGTGGAGTATCTCCACTCCAATGAATGCATGCATCGAGATCTTGCTGCGAGAAATTGCCTCATTACCAAGGAAAGAGTGGTACGTAAAAAAATGACAACCGTTCGAAAGGTATAGTGCCGAATTCCAGAAATATTTCGAAACGTTTAGTACAACATCGCAAACTGTGTTTCCATCAGAAACAGTGCAGTTCAAGGCAATATATTCCAACTACAATATATTAAAAAGCTTTGTCCATCGCAAAATGCACCTTTTCTAAAAAATCAGCTGCCCTTGCTTGTTGCTTGCGATTGTTTGGCAGCGAGCGCTTGCGTTTTTCTCTTTTTGATTTTTTGTCCGATTTATGTGCACTTTAAGTTTCCATGGTTTAATAAGGGGCACTAAGGAGTAAGGGTGTTCGTGTCGTCTGTACTGTAGGTCGCCATTGCTCTGCATGTTGTGTTGGAGTTGTTGAGAGCGGGAGAATAATAAGCACTCAACAGTCCAAAGATTGGAGCAAAGTTTCTTCGCTAATGAGGACGTTCTCGCCACTCAATGTCGAGTCCTGAAAAGAAACGTTTTCTGAGTTTGCTGAGTGGACTACACATACAGGGACGGAACTCTATAAATGAGATAATCGTGGAATAGATTTTCGAACTATCCTGCGAAGGAACTTCTTTCCTGTGATTTATTTGGTGCCGTGTCAAGTTCTTTCCTGGATAACTTGATGAAGAGTATTTGACGTAATGGTGATCGCACTCAAAGGTTTTACGGTTGGTGCATTGGGTGAAGTTTTCTCCTCTACCAACTTCGACTTGACTCAGTCTCGAATTCAAAGTCTGTCTGTGTCAAGGGGGCATCACGAATACTGATCCATATTCAATACGTGTTCCACAGAACAACTACTGTTATTGCCAGTCGGATCGCCCGGCTGACGCCGAGCACTCCTCCTTCTCTTCGGACCGGCTCCGCTGGGCTAGCCTGGCTTCGCCAGACGATTTTCACAGAGGAAACGGACTTTATTCACTCACTGAGCTGCTCATAGTATTGCGCTGTATTTATCGAATCGTAATAAATAGAACCCAATGGATTCTGCACTCCGTCCACGATTATATTTGCATAAAGGGTGGTGATTTGAGCCATAACGCGTATATTATGCATTGATATAGACAGAAAGTGTAGTCGGTCAGTACAGCGCAATATGAATAGCTCGGTGCATGAGCGAATTTCGTTTCCATTACCTGCATCGAAACGCCTAGAATAGGCGATAACCTATTCCATTTACGTGCAGTCCAATCGCTAAAGTCATATAAATGATAGCGGGTGCTAATATTTGAGCTACGCTGCTTCTACATTTTTAATACTTCCTCACTTCCTCTTTCATTCACTCTCATCCGTAGTTAAAAGATTGAAAGTTAAGAAAATATCACGTGTGTCTGGAATGCCCCCTCCCCGCCGCTCGACATCATTACGTGTGTATAATGCACGTAGTATTAAGGCTCTAGGACTTCGATTGAACAATGACGTAAAGGTTTACTACAGCCCCTAGCAGTTATTATCAGTTTCTGTAACCCACCGTTGAAGTTCTCACATCCCCCTCGATATCACTTGCTGGAATCAGCGCCTATCTGATGCTGTATTCCGCGCTATGAATATGGTGGCCTTCCAATTCAGACTTCCGTTGACAAATCTTTCAGCTGCTAGCAATAATGTCTCAATAGTGTCCCATACCCTTTATCATACCTTAGAACTGAAGTCCCACTGTTGCTGTGGCTCGTGCTAGACTCGATGACCCTTCCCTTCTGACACCTTTTATCAGACCTTATCAGCTGACACACTCCCTGCCAACAACCAAGAGTTTTCTAACCCACATCCTATATCATACTTTTTAACTAACGTTCCACCACAGCTGTGACTCGCGCTAGGCACTCGATGAGCTTCCGCTTTTGACGCCTCTCATCAGATCTTATCAGCTGATATCAAACCCTGTCACTCACCGATAATGTTCCGTCGTAGCTCCTATATCATTTCTTGGAATCAACTTCCCACAGCTAATGGGACCGTTGGTCGGAATTTCGTGACAACAGACGCACACGCAGACAGACATAGCGGATTATATATAGTAGCATAATTACACAGAACGCTCGTTTAATAATTTATCACAGTAATGAAACAGCGGTCAAGTTACAGCGCTTACATTTTCGTTTCGTTCGTGCTATTAGGTAGTCAATGTAGCAATAATTTTGCGGAACAGCCTGCGATGAGATCAGACCCGCTTTAAGTTTTGCGTGGACTGCAGCCATGGCATATTCGTTCGACATAGGAAACGTTTCCAGAACTCATTTATCAGAGATTGATCATTTTCAGTCGTGAATCCTACTCTATATAATCCGCTAAGTATGTCCTGTAAGTGTGTGTGTAATGTTCTGTAACTGTGGGTGCTGTCTGTGTGTCACGAAATTCATAGCGCCTGTCCGCACGTAACCATGAGATATTGATTTAAAAGTGCTGTATGCGGTGCTGACGGAACACAATGTAGGGTGACAGGAAGTGAATATCAGCTGATAAAGATCTGATAATGGGCATTAGAAGTGAAGGGCTTACCAAATCACAGTGAGACTCACAGGAACAAGTGGGGACCTCAGATTAGCGTAAGCATGATATAGGGACTGTGGAAACGGGAACATCATAATTGCGCGGCGACAAGAAAGTGATAACATTGAATAAGATCACGATAAGCGTAGCTTCGGAAGAGAAAGTTCATCAAATCGCTAGGAAGGTGCGCAACAGTGGGACCTCGGCATACGAAGAGCGAATACAGAGGTGATATATGAAGTGATATGGGACGGAATATTTACTGGCGATTGCGGAAAGTGATTAGGGGCTTAAAAGTAGGCAAGGGTACCATGCGGAAAATCGCTTCACCCGTCCAACAACAATCGCGATCGATTGACTAAAGTATAACGATCTCAATGATTCCAACAGAACTCATTCGTCGCTGCTTACTAGCAACGACATCATGTACGACCGCTAAGCTAGCTCTATTCCAAATGCATGGGGTTTGTTTACGGAGATGTTATGAACAGCATCAATTCACTTAATCACGCTTACCACAATTATCTTCCATTAACAACCTTATCGAGGGCCATTTGGAGCGTTCCGTTGCTGAATGCGGGAGTGCATTCCAAAGCAAGACGCTTTAAGGCGACAGAATGCTGTTGTGTGTGGAGCGTGTGTCAAGGTGAGCGGGGCCAGGCTCAAAAATTCCTCAAGCGATTCCGGAGCACTCCAGGCACTCCGGACCTCTATGTGACACGTCCCGGCTTCGCGGGGCGTGGCTCCATCGCGCCTACCTACATTCGTACGATCAAATGCTTGACTGACTGACTGTTGACCGACTCAAATGCTTGAATACCCGGCTTTTTTCTCATCTGTCCACTTGATCAACTCCATACACCGTAATAGTGTTGAAAGGAGCAGGTATGATGCTATTGGTCAAAGAATGTTGACCACCTGTTCGGGTAAAAGAAGAGCCTGATACTAGGCGGCTAATGAGATATGTGGAAAAAGGAAAGCGCGGCGGAGCCGCGCGGTATCCTAGGAGGCGCGCCGGAGTCAGCCGGCGAAGCCGGCTGGTATTTTTATATCTGAGGTTGTCGTTGTCGCTCCCATCGTAATTCGTTAGAGAGAAACGCATAGTAAAAACATGCCCATGTGATAAAACAATTCCACACATTATTTAATAACCAGTCGGATCGCACGGCTCAGGCCGTGCTCTCCTCCTTCTCTTGAGCTCGGCTTCGCCGAGCTGGCCTGGCTTTGCCAGGTGGGTCCATAATTTTAACGAAATTTTTTCGGCAGTGGGCTGTTCATAAGGCGCTGTAGTGATCGAACCATAACAGACAGAGCAAGGCTTACGATCCCGCACAACTCAGCACGCACTTCTATTTACAGCGGCGGTGTAGTCCGCGCCATGACGCCATTAGAATACATAAACTGTAGATAGATACAATATGTAGTCGGCCAATACAGCGCAATATTAAGGCTCAGTGAAATAGCAGATTTTTCCATTACTTGCACCGGAATGCCTACCGACGAACGGCTTTGCTTTTCATTTAGCCATGCGATCCTGCCCCTCGTTGAAGTGTTTTTTCGTTCTCCTTCAAATTTCCCATGCGAATTCCCGTTTTCAGACGAACTACATAACGCCCCCCCCCCCCTTCCCCACCCCCGCCCCCCCCCCGCCGCCCCCCCCCCGGCCCGCCCCTCCCCCGCCCCTCCCCGCTCATCGACATTATATAGTTAGCCGATCGACGTTCATTTCTATGCTATCAGGGCAAGTGATGGCTAAGAAAAGCATGCACACTGAGCCTTGCATACTTGGGGGTTATAAGTTGATAAGGCAGGGTAATGATATGACCTCTTATCGTATGCTTTATTCGATTGATAAGATCCTGTACCCGTCATTAATTGCTTCCCTATCACTGAAACTCATATAACTTTGGTTAGCTGTAAAGGCCTCAGCAATTTGACGTAACGAGATCTGGCAACGTTCCGTTATCTAGCTTGCTTTATCACCTCACGTGCCGCTGTCCCCATTACTCCAACTCCTATAATCATTTTTCTGAAATTAATGCCTATGCTGATGCTGTGTCCCAGCACTTATGCGGCCGGTCACCGGCCCCTTCTAAGGCCCTTATCGAATTCTTATCAGGTCGCTCTCATCTCCCTGTACCCTTCAATAATGCCTTCCTGTCCGACGTCCATATATCATACTTGGACAATGCTCCACTGTTACCTGTGACCCGCATTATTGGGCCTCTGCGCCTCACCCTGACCCTTCTAAGAGCCCCTTATCGCCAAGACTTATCAAGCCTTGCTATCACATTCTACCTACCACCAAATAGGTGTTCCCGTCCTGTCCGCCGCGTATATCAGCTCCTGCGAACTTGTCGTCTATTCTTTCTGCGCACGCTCTAGTTTTTACCTATGAACGTCTGCCGAAGGTAGCCTCTGCGCAGGAATACTTTACACATTAACTTCTCTAACAACATGCTATCGCATGATCGAAACCTAACAAGTGCTGAGCGCTGTCAAAGTCGAAGGGCGATCCCATTTTGAATATGCCAATGTGATACTGGCTGTAATAGCGTCTTTGGACGGGGATAACGCGAACTATTTCGTTGTTTTTTTTTTCCTTCCCTTACTTTCTTCCTATCTGCAGCGGACCTTCCAGAAAAAAATTACTGAGCCCTTTCAGAAGGAGCAGAAGACTGATCATACAGTACGAATTTATAGGCGTGAGGCTGATTCGAGACGTAGCAGCATGGTCGAGTGTTACGTCGTAGCGGCTCACGAACGCGGTCCGGTCAAAGGTTTTGTATCATTGCCAGCGTGTGCTCTTTGCATTTATCTGGGCATAATCTCTGTGTACTTCTAAACAATTTTGCACAACTTCTGTGCTTGGTAAGCGACGTAATGCTTCTGAACTAATGGAGCCGTTGCGAACGCTTTCATGGAGAACATTTCTGGCTGAAGAATTTGTCATACAAGCTGAAAACTTCCAGCGGGTGCGAAAGCACCACTGGACAACATCCTTCGACACTATGTGAGTGATGAGTGAAAGTCTTGCCCGTCGCGATCTCAGCATGACTGCCACCTCAGCGCTACCTCATTTGAAAGTATTTTCCAACTTTACTCGTCTTTGTGCACAGTTTCGTGCGGTTTTGGACTCGGTCAGTCATGTTTTCTGGAGTATAAAGTTATTTTCCAGGGCAAACGCATTCGTTGGAATGTATCTTGTTGTAAAAAATATGTTTTTCAAATCAATGAAGGGATAAGTCTACAGCCAAAAAATGTCCTTTATTGAATCGTCCACAATGGCTCCATCAATTCAGAAACATTACGCCAGCGACAATATCAAGCACAACGGTTATGCAAAATCGCCTCGAAGTGTACAGAGACCACTTTCTGAAAAAAAAGCAAAAGAGGAAATGCATGAAGGATCCAAAGCTCCGGCCACGCATTGGTGAGGCGCAGACATAACCACTCGGTCACGATGTTATGACAGCATCAGCCTTACGCTGCCAGTTCGTACAATGCGAGTATTCTCCCCCTAAAAAGCTCCGTAACTTTTCCTCTGAGAGATTCGCAGCAGATGCTGGAAACAGTTCCGTCATACCCGTCCAAAGACCTTTCAGCAAGTATACATTTCATTTCAAATAGCCAGCTCGACATAGGATACTCTAAGCACTATTCGACGGTTCGATTAGTACAGGAGTGAAAGATTAATGCGAACGTGTAAATAAACTATTCTGTTATTACTGTACCAGCGGCTCGCCGGCTGACGCCGGCGCGCCTCTTTCCGTGATGCGGCACGGCTTCCCCGCGCTTACCTCTTTCTACAGTGGGACTCGACAATTATCCAGCCTTTATTTCACATCTAAACAGAGTCTACGCTCCTTGACCAATACGGGCTGCTATATACGTGCTGCCTTTGACACTATTACCGTCTATGAAATGGTGGTAAGCAGCGTTGATCAAGTGCGCAGATGAGAGAGAAAGCGGGTGTTAGTTGATCATTCAGACATACGGAATGCAGGTAGGGCGCGACGAAGCTAAGCGACACCGGCAAAGTCTGGTCGTATTAGTTAAGAAGTCGCGCCGGCGTCAGCCAGCGAACTCACTTATATCAAATGTACCTGTGACAACAGGTGTTCGAGATATGGCGGCCCATGCACTAAAACGCAGTGAAAATAGGGACCGCGTGCTTTAGAACACGCTCTACCCACTGCGGTTGGTCTCAACACAGCACAGACATGCTGAACTTTCGCTATGTGTTTCTCTTCTCCAAAAGTTTTTCCTGGTCTCCAAGCTCACTCAGATCCGAACCAGGAAATTTTGCAGCAAGCGCCGCTCATCCAGAAAGCAGCCTGCCCTCATTGGGATGTCTCCTATGCTGCTCTGCAACTGATTCGTTAATTTTTGACTTTCGGCCGCCCACAACATCGACACAGCTCCGCACAGAATGGGCGCGCAGATCTCGCTTTAATAGCGGAGCTCCTGCGCATTTTTTGCTCGCCTTTTGCCGGTGTCTGGTTTCTGTTCTGGAACCATTCTACACACCTCTGCGTTTGGCTCCACCCGCTTCGTCGCACGCTCTGCCAGCAACGTCTGTGTGCTGCGTTGATCGGTGATTCCTCCTGGCCACTATCCACTCCCATGTTTTACAGAACCTTTGTTTAACTTCGCCCACCTCAGGCTGGCTCCGCCCACAACATGTGTTCCTCACATTCCTTAACCGGCGTCCCTTTGCTGACCTTAGTCCTTTAATCCTGTCTCCTAAGTGCGTTTTACAGAATTTTTGTCCGTCTCCGCCCACATCGGCTGGCCCCACCAACAACATGTGTTCCTCACATTCCTTAACCGGCGTCCCTTTGCTGACCTTAGTCCTTTAACCCTGTCTCCTAAGTGCGTCTTACAGAATTTTTGTCCGTCTCCGCCCACATCGGGCTGGCCTCACCAACAACATGTGTGTCTCACATTCTTCAACCGGCGACATTTTGCTGGCCTTGATCCACTTTTTCTGGTCGGAGTGCTCTGGAAACGTTTTACAGATTTTTTTTTCTGTCCCCGCCCACCTCGGCTGGCTCCGCCCACAACATGTGTGTCTCACATTCCTCAACCGAGAATCTTCTACTGTGCCTTTCTCCTGTCTCTTGGGGCGTTTTACAGATCTTTTGCCTGTATCCGCCTACCTCGTGCTGGTCCCCGCTTACAACCTCTGTGCCCAACGATTTCTTACCGGCGACCTTTTGCTGGCCTCAATCTTCTTATTCCCTTTCCGTGAAGTGCTCCAGAGCCAAGCTACAAATTTCTGAAATGGGCACCATATGAATAATAGCAAGCTCCGCCCGCTGTAGTGTATGACCAGAACTGTCAGCTGTTGATGAGATTCGAGGGATGTTGGAAGGGTATGGTCACTGAGTCCATCACGCGAGTCACAGCAACAGTAAGAGGTTGTTTCCAAGATACGATGTAGGGTTTAGGAAAGGAACCTAGGTTGGTGACAAAAACTGCCAGCATCTGATAAGATTGGATAAGGGGCGTCAGAAAGATAAGGCCACTGTTTCCATACCGTTGGTTGCAGAGTCAGCGTTGGTTCCAGCAGTTGATATAGGGGGTGAAATGGGTCAGGAACGGTGGGTCACAAAAAGTTATAACAAATGATAGGGACTGATAAGAGCCCTTGCTCATCGTTGTTCAAGGTTTTAGAGCTTTCGAAGTACCATATTCCAAAGTTTTTGTGGAAGGAACGTGTGGTAAGTAATCATACCAACTGATAAAATTTGATGAAAATCAAATTTCGTCACATTTCGCCACTTTTTAACGATTCACTGTCAAGTATCTCGGAGTAGTTCTTTTTTCTGACGTCATTAGAATTTCGGAAGTCAAAGCGCTGTATGGTCCACGATCCTCTCGACTGATTCAGCTTTAACCCACCGCTCGAGCTATTTTCAATTATTTTTCTACATTTTGCTGAAAAATGCACTGTGACGGTTAGACGTATTTTGCACACTCTACCTCGCCTCGAAAGAGTGCCTGGCGAAGCCAGGCCGGCCTGGCTTTGCCAGGCCGTGACAAAGAAGGAGGAGCACCCGGCAGCAGCCGGGTGATCCGACTGGTGATAATATAAAGTATAGAATACAACAACATTATAATATGAAGCGAACACAATAAAACAACACACGACATGGCGGACCATTGCGTGATGTGTCGTATGCTTCTGTCCTACTTGGCCCACGTTTTTCCTATTTGTTTGATCACAGGGAGGCATGAATCCTTGTGATACGTCTTAATTTCTTAAGGAAAATTTCAGGTGAAAATCAGTGATTTCGGCCTCTCTCGCATCGGCACTCAATACGTCTTGAAAACTGCTATGAAGCTTCCCATCAAATGGCTGGCTCCGGAGACTATCTCAACTTTTGTGTTTTCCTTGAAAACCGACGTCTTTAGTTTCGGAGTATTATCTTTCGAAATTTTCACGAACGGTGGAGACCCGTGGGAAGGCTACTCGAATGCTGAAGTGAAAACTGCGGTCCGTTCTTTCTAACTTTTTTCTTTGATACTCTCTTAACATTTTCTCCACTCAGGTCCTGGGAGGGAAATGCTTGAGTTTCCCACCTGTTTGTCCGGAGCGATTACGAGAATTTTTCACTCAATGCGTGTTCGCATGGGACCCAGCGCAACGAGCGTCCATGACTGAGGTGATTTCGCTTCTACTATTGCTTTTTCGTATCTCTCTGACCACTCCAGACTGAGGTCTCCAACTAATCCAACTAAGCATTCGAACACGGGTACCAGTTCAAAAAAATCGTAGTTTGGTCCTAAAGCAAACGGCGCAAAAAAGTGTATCATGGTCCCCAAGTGACTACATGTTGGGGTGTGCGAGGCACTCACGTCGTGGGCGGAGCTTGCACCGAGGTGGGCGGAGCCAAATTTTGAAAAAAAAATTCGCAAAAGCGTTCCAGAGCACACCAGACACCGGTGAAAGGTAGTTCAAAATAAGAGACGGGTCATCGGTTGAGAAGCGCGAGGCATACGTTGTGGGTGTAGCGAGGTAGGCGGAACTAATTCAAAAGGCTCCTGATACGGTTTCAGAACACTCCAGACACCGCGATAAACTGATTAGGTTACCGATAGGTCATCGGTTGAGAAGCGCGACGCATACGTTGTGGGCGAGCGTACCCCGAGTGGACGGAGTCAATTTTGAAAGTTCCTAGACGGTTCCAAAATACTCCAGACACCGGAGAGATGTAGATCAAGGTCATCGAGGGGTCATGGTTCCGAAGTGTGGGGCATACGCGTTGTGGATGGAGCGTGCCTCTAGGTGGGCGGGGCCAGTCTTGAAAAATCCTAAAGCGGTTTCAGAGCACTCCACGCTTTTCAGACCTCCTCTGTGATATGGCCCATCCTTGCGGAGCGTGGTCCTATCACGCCTATCTGCAATCGTATGATCAAATGCTCATCACGCCTATCTGCAATCGTATGATCAAATGCTCACTGATGCCCGGCTTTTCTCTCATCTGTCCACTTGATCAACGCTCCTCACCATTACCGTAATAGTGTTGAAAATAGCAGGTGTGATGCTATTGTTCAAAGGATGTTGACCATCTGTTTAGATAAAAGAAAGCTGGATACTAGGTGTGTATCGAAATGTGTGGAAGAAGGTAAACGTGAGGGAGCCGCGCCTGCCTGGCGAAGCCGTGCCGTATTTCAGAAGGAGGCGCGCCGTCGTCAGCCGGCGACGCCGGCGGCAGGAGCATAAACAAACATGGACAGAATTCAGCGTGCAGCTTCAGCATCTTACAGCCGCATGTCTGTGATCATTCTTCGTCCCCACCTTGATCTTGTTAACCGATTTCCGTACTGAGTTACCTCCGCGTGCTTCACAATTGTGTCCGAGAGCATCATTCTTACTGCAGTGAAATGTTTTCCATGGGAAATTAAGCGCGGAACGCTTTCACCTCTGTTCATGTCCATCGTACACCAAAATGTTGTTAGCACCGTTGCAGAAAAAAAGAACGTTAATATCGGCCTAATTTTTGCCGTCACTGCCGCTCGACTTGGGAAAGTAGGACACTTTTGCGCTGCTGACAGTCCACCTCATAAGCTGATGATCGCCATTTTGTACTTTGAAATCCGACAATGCACACATTCACTGATTTATAGTAAACGGCGTCAGTGCACCTCTGCATGCTCCATAATGGCTGGAATCGTCATTGAAATACAAAACAAGATAAAATCGATGTACACTGAGATAGATATAAGTGATATGAAGGTACGCGACTGTTTCAGGTGGTGAAGACCCTGAGAAGTTTCGTTGTGGGTGCTATTCCCGACGCTGGCCATGTTCGTCAACGTCCTTCAGCGCCTTCGCAGCAGTACTGAATTGTTTTCGTCAACTTTCTGAAGAATGTCTTTATGTTGTCATGAATGTTCTTTCCAAAATGCCCAAAACATGTGCTTTATAACTTGATGTTTCTAGTTATCTTAATTAATGAGCAAAAAATTGTAACAAAATGTTCACTATCTTAAAACTAACCTATTGACTGTAAACGTTAAGTAAAATCACATGATGTATCGCTTGGAATGTTAACTCTTATCTAGCAGCTCCGTTAGTATCTGTTTATTAAATGAATTCTGAATGTCTTCAGCAATAAAAATCTTGATATAGCGTCCCATTACAAAAAACAACATTAGAGTGATGATGGCGCAGGCCTTCAGTAATGAAACCTCAAAAAACTGATTGCGTGCCTTGTGAAATCGGGTGTTTGCTGCAAGAAGAGATATAGTGCGATGGGAGCATTGATGATTGGTGAGAAGAAAAGACAACAGCTGATAATGGTAGATAGAATTGAACTAACCCTGTGCCTCATATTTTTAAGCAAACCAGTCGGAGCGCCCGGGGACGCCGAGCTCTCCTCCTTCCCTTAAAGACAGCTCTCGCGATAAAAGTCTCATGGATAGGTGTTTTCCAATTATGAAACAGTAACTGATAAGTGATCTCCCAAAGAAGAAAACAGGCAGGAAGCGTCCTCCAGAACAACATAAACAAAATCGCTCTCTCACATTCACACCTCCCTGCGGTTCCTGTGCACCCCCTTGCTCACAAATCTCTCTATCACATCTCACAGTAGTTATATCACCCAGTGCAAAAAACGAATACAAAAAGAAAACAACAAAAATGCAGATTAAAAGCTCTTGGAAGGAAAAAGGAATTTTATCAGTGCGGTGTATGAATTTGGGATTACGGTAGCGCACGTTTTGTGCGTCGAGGTTTTGCATCACGAATATTGCGTCACTCGTGCTTTTTACACGTACCACCTCGCGAAATGAGTTGAATTGAATGTATACACCTCCAATGAGTAAACTGTAATAAAGGGGAGCAGAATTATCCATGTCAGCAATGCCCGCCGCCCTAACTAAGAACAACTGAGTGGCCTCCGTCGGAGGACATCTAGCAAGTAAGGCGGTCCAACAGAGCAGGCGTTACAACTAGAACTTACAGCGGCTGTAGCTCGCTTCTCGCTCGCTGTGCAGACGAATAGAGTGGGACAGTCTCTAGCTTGGGGGCTGTACTACTTGCACAAGGAAGGACGACCATGTACTACTCGAGCGCGGGGGCTGTCTTTAAGCCCGGCATCTGAAACTTTTTTTGTTATAACACATTAATATTATACTAAAAGATTATCTAACTTACAACTTCATCAGAGCCTTTGTTCTTTTTCATGACTATGTAACCGCTCTTCACAGACAATTCCGGTACAGGTGACTTTCTTCCCATACAGTACTTTTTAATCTTTTTTTCTAGTCATACAAGCTAAAACTAACACTACTTAACATCTAAGTAGCCTTTTTCTACATTTTTAATAAGAAAATAAAAAATAAATAAAAACCTTATGTTCTCCATATCGGACAGATAAATCGTATGATCTCGAAGAAGTTTTATGTTACAGCCATTTTTCTTGTTTCGTTGTCCAAAAAGAAATCCCAAAATGAATAGCTCATTTCACCCTATACTTATAAATTAGTACAGTATTACCATTAATAAGTCTTGGATAACTCACACGCAAGCTCACTGTTCCTCCAGAGCATCCGGCTGACTTTAATCATGACAATGCGTTAATGTCCTTCTCATTGTTGTATCTAAGAACTTCTGCTATTGAATCAAAGTCTTGGCATATCCGTTCACAATGTTCATATCTACCTGATAACTTCAGTCATGAATTTTTTTGACAAATCCTTTATAGACATTCTTTCGGGATTTGGAAGTGATAGGATCCTTACACATTTTGATAAAAGCACTTCGGTTTACCATCTCCTGTTGTTTGATCGTTCGCTTACTCTGATCGACATTCTCTACGTCAAAACCCGCACAAACTACATTCTGTTACAAAATTAGTCACCATAAGCAATACAGTGTAGGTTAATCTGATATAATTAATATTTCATCGCTTGTTTTTTCTAGGAACTTACCAGTGACATGTCTCGTAATAGATACACATCAATATCGAAGAGGTTCTTCCGAAAAAAATAGTCGGATGTGAAGGAAAATACGCAATAACCAATAAAATGAAAACACGATACTGCTGTATAAACTTCAAACATATGCATAAATCCACATTATTATACCTAAGTAAAAAATTTTTCAAATGATTACCTTCTAGGCCACCGTGATAGCTATCTGCATCAAAAATCATACGAAACCGGACAGCACTTCCTTGATAAAATAAGGACTTATATCAAGTAAAATAAGAAATTTATATTCATTGATTACAACAGTATAAACCAATGTTAGTTACAATTTACATCAACAACGGAATGGCAGAAATGTGCATAACGCATTTAGAACGTGAATTGTATGTATCAAAATGTCAGTTAGAAACAGAAATCCAGTACAGATTTAATAAAACATACCTAAAATCATTCCTTAAACTCATGTCATTGCGTAATAGCGTGTTACAAGAATTAAGAGGATGGCACACAGCAGTTAGATGAAAACAACCGGACAGGGTTTCTTAACAATGTCAGACATAGAGAATGTGAGATACGCTAGGGAACAAACACATGATTTGGGGTTACCGTGAAGAATGGTGAGTGTAATTGCGTAAACTGCCTCACTTGTGTCTAGTGTTATATTGGTTCATTTCTTTAGCTAGTTTACACAAACTGTGGACTCAAACAATATTTAGTCTGATGTTAATGTATGAACTCTGTAAGAATGTTGTTTTATCGATTCTAGAAGCAATCTCTCAATGATGGTTTCTAATACACTGAATGAGACTCGTTTTTTCTTCATCCATTAGATAAACACTTAACGTCAATTTTTCGGTTCAGTATACGGTGAATGGGATAAATGTGTATACTAAAAACTATCCAATTCACGAATTAACCACTCAGTTTTAAGGACATTTATTACCTTTACTCGCATTGATATACATCTTCCTTCATTAAATCTGGCTTTAATTTAAAGGAACAGTCCGCGATGAGGTATCGAAGTTAAAAAATATGGCGTCAGGAGGTTACGGTGCAGTCCGCTACGAACACACCGGTACCGGTTTCGCGCCAAAAAAGTGCAGGAGAGGGGCGCTATGAGGCGCAACAGGTTCAGTGGTTCCTTCTTTTTTCCGGTGATCCCGCCTCCCAAGCGCCGCCCTTTAGTGAAAAACCAAGTTGTGGGACGAGAAAAGCATAATCCAGGCGCCTTCGTCATTTGTACGGACGTAGGGTTGTATTGGGTCAGCTGAGCGCGCGGAGTGGTAAAAGTGAAAATGTATTGCAAAAAGTATTACATTGCAAAAGTGCACGAAAGGTTCAAAGAAAATAGCATCATTTTGGATTTGAAAAGCAAAAAGCAAACTCAAAAAAGGCAAAGAAACAATATGATACGATGAGCTCACTGAAAAAACAAGAATATTAAAGGTCAGTCTTTCAAACGTGGCGCCACACCTACTTCTGGCAGCGAGCCAATAACGTGGAACGCTCGTCCATGAGCGCTGTTTCCCCATCGCATGCACGTACAAACTAGGATTGCAATGGGGTCCTATTTGGGACATTGGGCATGTTTTTTCTGCTTTTTTCTTCACTATTGAGTTACTCTGAACCTTGTCCTCTTTACGCGAAGCCCAAATTCACTATCTGAGATGGCAAATGAGCGCGGGCTTTGCCTTTAATGCTTTCGAATAGGCTCACGGCCGTTATGGACGATATTTTTGGGACCACTTTTTCCATAACAATCAACTCTCATACTGATTATTCGAGATTGCAGTTCGCAGCGCAAATGAATGGCTTCGCGTGGTACTTGTATCAGCACCTTAATCAACTTTAAACATTTAAGACATGGCAAGCAAGATCGAATCTTTTTGAGCAGTGAAGAATTTTGCATTGCAGACAGGGCCAAAGTGAAGGTAAGAGGATATGCATGTTTCTTTAAGTTCATCTTTACCAAGGTTTTTCATACCACTTGCCTACACATTGGTGATGTTGACCTCCTACACACGAGGAAGTGATTCATGCATGTATAGTGACATTCGACGAATGACGAGTGGACCAATGAAGTTGGAAATGGGATAGTCGAACACGGTTTAACAAATGCTATTAACCGAACGGTCATCTTGACCAATTTTAGGCCAATTCTTAAAATTGATTTAGATGTTCATTAGACTCTGGGACCGTCCCCCCTCTCCTTTTTCGATATTACGATAACATAAGTCGTGGAAACTGTAGTACAACTTTCTCAACAAAAATACATTACAAACGTTTGCATAATTTTTCCTAAGCCTTGTTTTACGTCGTCTTCAGATCCTTTGTTTGTAGTTGAGTAAAACTGAACAATTTGATGTACTATTTATGCATTAACCTAACTAATCAAGTGCATAGTTAAACAACGACAAATTGTTAACTCAGTCTGCTTCATTATAACTTTGATACTGATGCATCTCTATTTAACCGGGTAGCCCCGCACGTTTTTCTTTCTTTTTCTTCTTCTTTTTGTTTTTTACTTGTCCCATACTACATCATAACAACTCGACTAACAAAAATAAGAGGTCCATACCTCTCAATAAAAATAGGGACTGGGGCTGATGGGGTTATGCAAGTCAAAAATGGCAGGAGGAGTCAATTTTTGGCGCCAGCGCGTTTTTCTGCAGGGAGAGCCATACCCTGGGCAGCAGTCCTGCCGAACCTTCGGGAAGACTCCTCTCTGCGTATGGGTTTAACGGCTCATGCGCTTAGATTTTAGGTCAAAAAATGCAAAAATCAGCGCTTCCAACTACTTCCTCCATACAAGGTTTTCCAAGGTAAGGGGTGGGGCTAACCAGTTTCTACTTCTCGATTTCGGAAACAACAATAAGGGATGCAAATGTAACAAGAATAATCGCAAAGTTTGTAGTGTTACTAATACTAGTGAAGAAATAGTTTCACATGTTACAGGCTTACATATTAATACTTATAAAATAACGGGTTCAGATTGTAATACAAGAAATGTAGCATACTGTTTAATATGTAATGGATGTGGTTTACAATATATAGGCATTACAACAAGAAAACTTAAAGACAGAATCTATGAACATCTTAACAATATCTCTACTCACAGGAAACATACGATATTATATGATCATCTTTATAAAGGCGACAAAGGTATTTTTGTACAGGTGTTAGACTCACAAGACTCTAATGATAAAGGAACACTGCTTGAAAAAGAAGTTTTTCGGATTAAACTACTTATGACACCTTATCCTTTTGGTCTGAATGACAGCATAAGAGGCTATGGTAATATAACTAACATAGACAACCCACTAATATATAAAGGTAACCCCCCATTTTTTCACTAAAAATCACTAAACATAGATCAAACAGAGGAAAAGGAAATAAAAATAAAGGAGACAAGAACAAATATGAAAATCTTATGGAAACTATAACAAATAGTAAAGGAACACTCAAACACATACGATATTACAGACTACTCAAGAGTCTTAGTAGAATAGAAATCGAGAAAATAATAAAGCTTTTCATGTCAGCTGATTTTTTACAGACTGTCAACAATAAAAGTAGGTGCTTGATATTTTGCTTACTATCTCATTTTCAATATAACTATAATACAGAAAATAAGACTGTTAAAAAATTTCCAAACATAAAAGTAAACATTAAAAGCAGAGTTTTCAATGAAATACCTTTTGACAAAGTATTTAACTCGAAGAAGGTCAAGGATATACTGCAACATGATAGCAACGCTGGAAAACAATATCACCTATCAGGATAGTATACAAGTACAATGAATTTTTGGCTAGTAAAGTGTATAATTTACAATAGAGTAATGAAAGAACTAGACTGATAATTTTATCAAGCTAATTAACAGTGAATGTCTCTGTGGAACAGATGAACTCGAAGAATATGTAGATGGAAGATATGGACACTTTGGAAATGTTAATCTGATAAAAGATGATAGTCTTAAAACCCTTTTACGGAAGGGAACAAAATACAGAATGGATACCGGTATATCAAGAACGGAGGTGAAAATGATCCTACTATATATTAGGTTGTTCGAAAAGTCCTGCGACACTTTGACCAATTTTCCGGGCTAAATTTTTAGTCACTGAAAGACATCTCCAATCCACAAGGTAATCACCACTAAGGACTAGGAATGGTGCCCTTCTTTTGCACAGCTTCCCACTAAGAAGGATCATCATATTACCCTGTATTGGTAATTGGGGAACACCTTATTCTTAATTAGAAAAAATATGGAGATTTTCGCAATATTCTATATTTCCAGTACAGATAAGCGTTAAGGGGGTCCGCCAATAAAGGACTTGGAAAATTGCACTTTGTTGGAACGCCTTTGTTTTCTTCAAAAAAATTTACCCGCAAAATAACAACAAGATAGGCTATTATTTATTAAAAAATTAGGGTCTGTTAAGTACAAAAGTCGGGATCACGTAAGGGGCTTGTTAGGCTTCTGTAAACGTTCTTAAGTATTAAGTTCTCTCTGTTTTATACGTAAACAAACACGGGTAAAAAACCATTTTGTTAAAAACGATTTAATTGACTTATCAGGCATTTTTTGAAACAAAAATATTCAAAAGTTCTTTAACATTTTTTTGATAATGAAGGGACTGTTGTTTCAAATTTCTGTGGACATTAATCTTGTGGAAAATAACGCGTATACATCTTTTTCAAGTTTCTCAAATGGTAAAATGTGTGATGTTCTTTTGACTTTTATATTTTATGTTCAACTGAGGACCCATATTACTATCTCATAGGCTTTGGTTCTTTGTGGAAATTTAACTTTAGGTGAGTAAATTTATTAAAGCTGGTTTTTTTTAATATGCGTCAGAAATAATTTAATTTTATGGTCAATTCTTTTGCCATTAAGATTTGATACTTGGCTGCTGGTGTTGGGGCTCCTGTTGAGTATCTAAAATTTAAACATGGGTTTTTTGTTACTTTAGGGTAAATGCATTAAATAATAGGGATAGGGTTTATCCGGCTTTCTACCATAACATCCATGTTATTTGCTTTTCACAAAAATTCATCTCATCGTTGTTTTTTAGTTATTAGTGGAGAATTGTTCCATATTGATAATTTATTAGTATATGTATACCCAAGGTCGGAATCGCCCGGGGCTTGACCGTCCGAGAACTTCCTCCCTCCTTTTCTTTTCAGCTCGGCTTCCGCCGGGAGCTTGGGGTCCAGGCGGACTTTGGCAGCGGATGCGGCCAGGGCGCATGGAATTGAGAATTTGTTAAAGTTGCCTGAGCTTTGCTCATAATTGGCGACCGTAGTGGTCGAATCCAAATAGAACAGAAGTAACTAACGCGGAAATCTGTACCCAATCATATTGGCAAGAAGGCGGTCTTGGGCTTCGGTTTTCGGGCCATACGCCTTTCTATACGTACGATCTCTAGAAAGAAATATTATATATTAAAAATACAGAATATCAATTGATTGTGTTGCAAACAAGTAAGACGAAACAAAATCCCGGTTTTATTACCATGCCAACACAAACAACCGACGTGGTGGCGGCGATTTAACTTGTGTCATTTAACATGCAATCCACCTGCCAAATGGTTGGCAATGAATGGAGGCGCTGCAGAAAGGACAAATATCTAGGCTGCGCGTTCCGTGAATTATCTCACAAAAACTAACTTCGCTTATTCGGTTTCTCATCTAATGTGAAGGTTAAAAGTTTTAAAAGAGGCGAAAAAAAGACAGGGGTTAAATTTCAACTCACTGGGCGGACGGGCATTAAAGTGTGTGTTTTCCAATATTGAAGTTTTTGGATTCAAACTTTCTGTTTTCAGGGGCGAGTAATATACCCCCCTAAGTGGGAATTTGGGAGTACATTTTTTTTGGTGTTGCTAATCAACAGGAAGTGGGATTGACGGCTGTGGGAAAATTTTGCTTACTGACGGGTAGGTTTTTTGGCAGTATTAGTGTCAGGAGATGTTCGTGAGGAAAAAATGTCCCCTTATCCTTTACTTATTCCAACTGATTATTGCTTTGGGTCACCCCGGTTCATCATGGCTCGGTATCACTAAAAAAACTCCATTTAAATTGCGGGTGGTTAGAACAAGGATTCAGGCATTGACTGAATCAAAACAAGCTAGCATTCGTTTTCTATCCAGGGGGGGGTACCCTATCAGTTATCATGTTTTCCTGTCACCCGCCGGGTCGCCTTTCTCAACTTCCCCTTGATACCAATTTTTTTTGGCTGGGAAAATCAACACCTACAACTGCTCGCTATGTCCCGCGTATTGGGAGTATGTTGTCCTTTCCACTCTACTCCCTCTATTCCAAGCAGGCTACAAGTTCTTGGTCACCCACATAATCCCCCTTGTGCGTCAAACTTATACCATCTTGGAGAAACAAACGCCCCAGTGCTGTCGGTTGGGGGGGGGGAACTTCCCCTCTGCTTCCTTTCCCTGGGCGCATGCTCAACGGATCCGGGCTGATGGCACCGCATCGGGTGAATGGGGGAAAGCAGAGGGGTGCGGGGTGGGGGGCACTTGTCGTGCGGTCCTCGTCCTTCGGGCATCCAACCCCTACCTGCCCCGCGGAGCGACGGAGCACGACGTCAAAGCTTTGCAACCGCAGTCAGGGGGCTTCGCTGCAGATGGCTCGGGAGCTTACCGGGAAGGTGTGTCTCTATAAAT
Organism: Cooperia oncophora; assembly: GCA_036418165.1. NCBI lineage: Eukaryota > Metazoa > Nematoda > Chromadorea > Rhabditida > Trichostrongylidae > Cooperia > Cooperia oncophora. Next base: position 48,151 of record MU912908.1, read on the forward strand.
AGCGGAGGTGGGGATATCACGATCCAAAACATCGGATTTGATTACTTTCACGCAACCGATTTTTAGCCGGCTTTTTGGCCTAAGCGGATCGTTTTCGCCTCAGCGAACTCGAAAAACCGTTGAAAGTATTTCGTATGCGGGGCGGAACGGACAGGACAAAACATTCATTAACCATAACAAAAACATTACCAAACCCGAAAACCACACAAAGTTAATGCTTTATAAGAGAATAAGAAGGATTAACACTTTCATAAGAGTTAAAGCTAGGCTAATGTTTTCTGATTGTAAGTAATTTTCCATTTCATTCATAATGTAAGCACCGTTAAAATTTTTTTTTAACAAACTGGGATGGCCAAAGGGTGTTGCCATTGCTTTATCCAAGGACTAAGCAAAAAACATATTTATTCTGTCATTATGGTTTTATTCCCCTTTTATTTTCGACTGTTCTTTCCGTTAGCAGGGGATTTAATTTATATCAATAATAAAAGATGAAATAAAAAAAGAATATGTCTAAGAGAGTTTCATAATTTGTTTTCTCGGTTAATGTTTGTATTTTGGAGTTTAAGGAATTCAGATAACCTTGGAGTGAGCGGGTTATATAAAAACAGGGTCGGGGATCTGTCTCGCGGGCCGCTTCTTCTTCTGTGACAAGGGGGGGGGGCCCGGGCTTCGCCGGGGCCATGGCGGATTTCCTGCGCGTGCTAAGTCAAGGAATCGGTTGGACCAACAACACTGTCAAACAGGGAATCTTTCTGTCATTCAGCCAAAGAAACTGAAAAGCAGACGCTTGATTTCCGTGGTCCAAGGCGCACCGGAAGGAGCAAAGGGCGGGCGCCCCCCCCCGCTAACAGAAGGAGAAAGAAGCGGTTAGGTCGCGATCGCTGGTCACGTTCATAAACCTACAACGGGAAGTTAGTCGGTGGGCAGCCTGTTTGGGGACAGCCACGTGAAAAGGCGCGGCTATAAATTTATTGAGCAATTTCTTGGTTTCTTCTCTTAAAAGCGTTCTTGCTATTATGAATGCACTACCGGTCAGGCAAGTGGGAAAACCTTTAATGGGGCCCTCACTTGGAAGGTTTGCTGATGGAAAAAAGATAATTGGTGGGTAAAGATGGTTCGATAAAAGGGTCAGTATGACTGGCTCCGTTCATAACATCTCTGTAAACAAAAACCACATTTCGCAATTCGGATCATAAGAAAGGCTGGCTTAGCCGGTCGCTACACGGGAACCGTCGTTACTAATAGCAGTGAGGGAATGAGTGTCTGTCTGGATTCACTGAAAGATCGATATTATAACTTGAGTTTTTCATATCGATCGGCGAATTGTTAGTTCAGGGGTGAAGCGGTAAGCGGCATTTTCCCATGTACCCTTGTCAATTTTGGCTCCTCATCACTATCTGTACCAGGCAAATAACCACTTCCCCGTTCCCGTCATCACTTCATTATCAAACCACCTGTTATCGCCATCATCGGATCGGGGGTTCCCACTGTGCTGTTAACCTGCGTTTTACGGGAATCTGCAAAACCCCTCCCCTTTTCCCCCGAGGCCGCTTACCTTCTATCAACTGCTTATATCACCTTTCTGTCGCCCGGCAAATAATTGTTCCGTCCGACAACAACTATATATCACCCTCACGGGAATCTGGAAAAGCCTCTCCACTGTTTGGCTGTAAAACAACCTGGCCCACCGAAATTGGATGACCCTCCTCTTCCGAGGGGGGGCCCCTATCGGGGGATCTTTGATTCCAAAGCTGGTCCATTTCCAACTTCTTGCCAGGCCCCCACCTTACCGCGGACAATATCAGTACTTCAGATAAAAAATCATTGGGTCCGCGCTTGCTGGCAACTTGGCACGGAATTCGTTTCACCCCTCCCTTTTTATTGGCGGGCCCATTAAATCGAAATTTCTTACATTTTTTTCAAGTGGTTTTTAAAGGCAACCCTTTCCTGTTCCCAACCAAAAAAGTGTTCCCGTCTGCAATGTATAAATCACTTCCTGTACATTTACTTATCTTTTCTGCGGGAACGCTCGCTGTTTGAATTTTCGTGAACAACACCACACCACACACCACACCACACCACACACCACACAACACACAAGACAACATAAGGCCGATCTATTTCATTAGGTCGTTTCGAAAAGTCCTAGGCGGACACTTTTGTTTTTTGAAAACTATTCTAGAAAAAGACGCAAAAATTCATTTGGAAATGTTTTTATCTTTGAATTAGTTGGAGCAGGGGACTATGGCTTCCTTGGGGGTTATCTGAAAAATGGTATATCATGGGCTCCGTGGAAAGTATTTTTCAAAAGCTTTAATAAAATAACCCAAGGAGAATCGAAAGGGGGCGGCGTACTTCTCGGGCCTATCCACTAATTATTGAGTTTCCTGTAAGGGGCAAACTTCTGCCATAAGTCAGGAAAAGATAACACTTGGTTGGGTCTTCGGAGGAAGGCGGATATCCCGCTTGCCTATAGCAAGAGCGGCGTTTCCTTTTACATCAGCGCTTCCAGGGGCTGCGGACTTTTATTTCAACTCGGGAGTAGGGGCCATTGTATTAGATCGGCCACCAGGCAACAGGAATCGACGAGCCTTTACTACAAGCTTTTCTGGAGGCGCAAGCGCGAAGTCGTAAACCCCACAGGGGTAAGTTGAAACCTTCTCTAGGGGGCTCACCTCAAAGGTGACAACTACATGCTCTCCCGGCAAAGTCTCGGTTATCGCGGAAAATTTTTTTATAAGGAGGAAGGATTGGGCTCATTGAGCTTCGAAACCCCTGGACAAATCATTTAACCCGAATGACCGTGACTGAGTTTTTTTTCCTTGGTTTTACCAACGAAACTTGAGGAAACATTTGGGTGAATTCTCGTTTTGGCTGGTAGGGAGAGTGGTGGGGGTCCTTTGTGTCGTAACATCTTGCAACATGTTTTCCTCGAAGATGCTCTCAAAACAGGAAAGGTAAGGACATTGCCCACTAAGCACAAAGGCAAGATGTGGGGCATTGCGGAACCAACAGATTTTTCAGGTTAGGTTATTTGGGTGGATACTAAGGCATTAACCGGGTAAGGGGCAGTAAAAACAAAGGTCCCATCTTAACCAAACCATCGGCAACATGGGGATTGATCGTCACGCTTGAACTGCTTTCCCAAAAAAATTCACTCCAAATTTTTTCCTCTACGCTTACGGGCAAATTAGCGGAAGGACGGGCAATGGTTGTTAAGCGGATCAGGGGGCCACACCAAAAGATCGTTTGGACTCTTGATCTGGAGAATGCCAACACACCAGGGGCTTATATTCATCAAAGAGTTAGCAAAAGGGTCTCTAACTTCTACCTTTTTTTTGATTTCCTACGGGCAGGTCCTTCAAAGAGCGCGAAAATTCCAAATCGACGGTTCTACTCAAAAAAATGAAGGTTCCAACTTATTTTTCTTATGCATAGGTTGCCCGATTGTTCTAGAAGTGAAATAGGAATTTGGCGGAAAATT
>MU912909.1:2348-37232 GCA_036418165.1 Cooperia oncophora
GCCACTATCTCTGACCAAACAGGACAGACAGACACCATCTCAAGCGCAGGTGCCACAGCTCCGGCCAGTTTTCATCGTCACCATAATTTTCCAACGCTGCCGCGCGCAACAAGTAACCCTCAGCTACTAACATTAGGTTAGGCACTGTTCACAGTCTGCGGCCTAGCGTTTCTCTAGAAAGAAATGCTCTGGCGAAATGCTTTTACATGTATCGATTGGTAGTTGGGCGAAGCAGTTGGGCGAAAAACGCTAGGCCGACCACCCTGGCGTTTTTCTCTAGGGCAGAGCCTGCGAAATCGGTACGCATCTATTGTTTTCGCCCAACCGCCCGACCACGGCGGTTCGTCGAACGGGGCGGTTGGATCTCCGATAAATAAGTATCTTTTGGCTTTTCGCCGAACCGCCGTTTCGTCAGGGTCTCAAACCATGAACAATGCCTTAGCGGGAAAGTTCTTTCATATTTTTGATATACGCTTTCTTTTTATAGAGAGATGTATGAAATCAAAAATACACAGCATTGTTATTTTATAATACTAAGGATAAGGGATAAAGCTTTCGCCGTTGGTCATCCCTTTGTAGGATGCGGCACGCATTCTACTCCCATTCTAAATCGTAGTGGCTTAATGAATGCGATACACTAGGCAACGAATTGCCAGCCGATGTACACGCCATTGTTCTCTTCCTCGCAGGCGAACCTAGTACCAATTAACCGTTTTCGGTGGGTAGAAGGAATGGGTGGCCTGGGCGGGAGCTGAACCAGCTTTGATCCCCGGACCGTGCGCGTCGTAAGCGTGCCCACTTGCCATACACCACCCCCACCTAGTTTATATTACCATTTACTATACTATATTTTGTATATAATAGGCGGAGATGGTGTAGTGACAAGTGCTGGTTCAAATCTCGGGACAAATCCCTCCCAAGCCAACATGAAATGGAACAGGAAACATCACGCAAAAAAGTCAACAACCGCAGAACCATCGCGACAAATTTCTGTCAGAGGAACATACGACCCTCCTATTCCCAGAGAAAAAGTGCGACCCCATGGGTTTCACACCACGATGCTGTACCCTGATGGAAGTACAATGCGTGCCGCATCCCCATTGGGACTGATCAATTGTGATTTCTATCGAATGATTTTGATTTTATCCTTTTAGCATTGCAAGTAATGTACTTTTACTTCACTGCATTCACTATTATTTAATATTTTTATTTGATTGCTTTATATAAGGTTCCGGAAAGTTCTGCACGTTTCAAGTGTTTCACTTTGAACGCATCATAACTTTTTTGGCGTTGATGAATGAACTCTTCTAAGTCTTTTTACTTCGGCGACGTTTCGGGCCTTAAGCCCTTCTTCAGGCTACAAATATCATATATCTACAAAGCCTACACCAACAATCCTACTATTATACATACATCGTAAGATATTCGAAGAGGGAAAACAATCAATTAATTAACCAAACTGACGACTTCTAGGGGGGTAGGACCTGGGTTGGAGTGGGTCCGGATGGAGCCACTCCAACCAGGTCCTGCCCCCCTAGGAAGTCGGTTGGGAGTTTGCAACCGTTTGCAACCAGTTGCAAGATAGTTGAATGATGGACGAGAACAAGTAGTACGCGACATTGACTCACCTCACCAGCTCAATGAGTCTCATTCAATGAGCTCTTAACTCCTCCCCTGTTGTTGATCGGTGGGTTCCTTCTTCGAACTTCCAACGCCTCCTTGATTTTCCTCTCCCCGGGTCACATATGTTCCTGTGGATGCGCGCACCCTGAGTTCAGGGCACGTTCGTCTCTGCGCCGCGAGGAACGGTTGGTCTCGAGAAGGGATTATCGGATAGCTGGCTGGGTTCCGGGAAGCCCTTACAAGGGAGTCGTCGTTCAGGGCGTGGTGAGCTTTTTCAAAATGGTCTTTGCACTATGTAGGGCCACATACGAGGACCTCAAAACTGAGGTTCATTTTTCGCTGCGCGTTTTGCGAATAAAAAAAAAACGTAAAAAATAGGTCGATGGTTCGGATCCACCGAGGACAGAATTTTGCTTTTCTATAGTTTTTCATTTTTGGATCCATGGCTGTTCTAAATAATTGGTCCTGACAAAAACATTCACGATAAACTGAACAATCCTACTTTTATGGAGCGAACAAACTGCTTTTTCGTTCGAATTCGTTTGTATGTACAGACTCAGCTCTTCGGCGCTATACCGGTGCCAGATGGCACTGGAACCGAAAATAAAGTCTAGAATTCGTAATCAAGACTGATCGATTACCCCTAGGAGCCAAGTTCTGAGAGGGAAAAATTTTTTTTTGACTTTTTCGGGTTGTAGGCGACCAAAAATGGTCGGCAGTGGTGAGCGGAGTCTCACCATCTTCGATAACAGCGATGCGTATCGTTTGACGCTATGGACCCCCGGACAACCCAATAAGCAAACCCAAGAAGTCAAACCAATTGTTTTGACGAAAATTCGTTTTTAGTGGTAATCAGTGGTTTGATCACAAATATAACACCTATTCTTTGGCGTCCACGCAATTTGGCGACAGCATAGCGGTGAACGTTCCCTATTATTGGTGTACATATGCGAATTCAGTGGAAAGAGATGTGGCCCAAATTGTCTATAATTGTACACCCCAGAAGTTAGTGAATTCGCAATCAGATCCATTTGTGTAGCCTCTGAGGATCAACGTCCAGCCAACAATCCTGCTTCAATGGTGCGTAAAATCGAAATAGTTGACAGCACTGACTCATGCAGGTACAGCTACTCGGAATGTGCTCATAAATGGCAAATATCCGAGTTATATTCATGCGGCAGACACCAATGTGAGCGAAGAACATCGAACCTGAAAAATGCAAAAAGCCTCAACCATCACCCCACCCGCCGATGTCCGATTGCGAAACCTCCACTCTAACCACTAGGCCATCCGATGCTCCAGGGTGCTACCGCTCTTATCGTTGATGAAACCGTTGCAAGAAGCGTTCACCTTGAGCACGTGACCAAGTTGGAAGCTCACTTGCCGGCGATTTTTTCGCTACGATTCAAATAGCCCCTTAATGAGAACCCCCCTCAGCAACTGGTCAAAGTGCAAGTGACCTACGCCGTATAGAGACCCAGAACGAAAGCAAATTCCAAAAATGTTTTTTCACTCGTTTTTAACTTTCCTGGAAGCGGCGCGCAGCGAAAATGAAGCACACTTTTCAGGCCATTGATGAGCCCCTACAATATGCAGAAAACCCGTTTTCGAAAAGCGCACCACGCCGCTGAACGACCTCCCTTGTTAGATGTTCATCAAGCCTCTTGTGAAGTGGTCGTCCAGTTTCGCCAATGTAGAATTCGAGCATGACGCACACTCCACTTCGTACACGGTATTCATTAAGAGGCAGATCCTTCATTCTTTCTGACAGTATTCACAGTTTTCGCGGCCACATCGGTCTTCGTATATTCGTGACGACGTAGAGAGACGACGTAATGTTGGCGGTGGTCGAAATATCGCGGCGGATCGGCATCCCCGACCTCTTTATAACACGATTTACATCCTTTCAAAAGAGTCTGAGAGGTAAGGAATTATGAGTGGGGACGCCTCCTGGTGCCTGATATTAAGGCGCCAGCAATTACGCGTCTGCTTCCATAGCAGTTGTCATGAAGTACACGCGTCACAGTATCCATCACTACAGAACATTTGTGGACGTCAACCTTCGAGCTGTTGTCAAGGCATTCTGAACGATATTCCTCTTCATGAAAAAGAGGTGGCAGCTTCTCGAGTGGATCAGGATGTTCTTCGAAGCAGGCTTCTTATGCCACATGGAAAATACTTTCCTTCCGACAGTTTCACTTTAGTGTTCAAGAAGGGCAGGAAACCGTCGTGTTCAGGCTCCTCGACAGTCAATGCAATGGTTGGGTGCACTGAGTTCAGCTTCAAGGAGGTTCGACGTAATGCTGTTGTGGACTTCGCTACGACAAATATGTCGTCTACGTAATGGCCGTAGAACAGCAATCCCGATGATAGCGAACGCCTTTCCAAACGATCCATGAATCTGTAGGAAGTCGGTCAGTTGTAATTAATTGATTGTTTTCCTCTTCGAATATCTTACGATGTATGTATAATAGAAGGATTGTTGGTGTAGGGTTTGCAGATATATGATATTTGTAGCCTGAAGAGAAACGTCGCCGAAACAGGAGACTTAGAAGAGTTTCATTCCATCAACCCAAAAGAAGACCTACAATACAATGAAGCTCAGGAATCCTTTAATATTACATGATCATAACTTCTTACACTCATCGGATTTATCCAAATAGCACTTTTCGAATCAGCACACTTTTGTCAATGTGACAGCAGTCGAGAAATCCCATCAAAGTAAAACTGGGTGGGTAGAGAGATCCACGACGTCCATGTAGACCTTTTTTGCCTGCGTTCCTGATTGATGAAGTTTTTCCAGCAAGGGAGTTCTGAAAATGTTTGAAAAGGTGATAGTCGCGATTGGCGAAGGTTCTGAGAATATGGCCGTTCGAAGTAGAACTTCAACCCCAAATCGTTAATTTATGGATAGTGACTTGTGAAACGTGTAGGGGGGGCGTTGTCATGCAGAAGAATCGGACTCCTTCTGTTGGCAAATGCTGGCTGCAGCTGACGCAATTTTCGGTACATTCCGTCGATTCCTTCACAGTAGGGTTCTACTGTGATGGTTTGGCTTGATGACAGAAAGTTATAGTGGATCACACCAGCCGATGACCACCAAACCGTGACCAGAATCTTTTTTCATAAGGGTTCGGCTTTTAAAATTACCTCGGTGGTTTCGTCGGAATCCAAACACTGTCCGGAACGTCTCCTGTTATCATACATGATCCATTTTCATCGCAGGTGACAATTCGGTTCAAAACGGGTCGTTTCTGTTGCGCAAAACAGTGAAGAGGAAACCGCGAGAAGTGCCAATTTCTGCCGCTCACTCAATTTGGGACACCCACTTATCGAGTTTTTTCACCTTCCCAATGCGTTTCCGACCATTTGCAACATTGCCAACGCCTAGGGTTTCTGCAATCTCTCGAAACTGTTTTGGGATGGATCAGCCTCCAAAATCCCCTTAAAATCCTCCTCAGGTATTGCTTTAGGTCGACCGCTATGAGGTTCATTTCAAGGCTGAAATCTCCAGAACGAAATTTGTTGAACCCCTGCCCACGGTGCTTTCTCTAACACTATTGGGCCCTCACACCTGGTTAATGTGTTGAGCTGTTTCGATTACGGATTGCCCCAATTTATCGTCGAAGAAAAAATCGTCCGAAGTGCTCTTTTCACATGCTTAAAAATTAAAAAAATCTTGTAAAAAGGGGGTTCATCAAGCAATGGTGAAACGGCACTTATACCATCAGATAGCGCAAAGAATTCTCTTCAGGATTTACTACTGAGACGCAAGGGAGAGTGAGTTTTTAATCAGCAATGAATGTACAAAAAATAGTAACACAAAACGTGCAGAACTTTCCGGACAATCTAATATTGTATTATATTTGATCCTTGCCAATTTTGAGTACTTAGCGGATGCTATCACTACACAACGCAGGCTGGCACTACGCAAAGTTAGACATTATCTGAATTTTTTACGTTGGCTCGGGTCGTGAAGCTTTCCTCGTCCATGTAACGGGTTACTTGAAGAGACAACGAGAAGTTGGGAGGAGCAATGTCTGGGCTACCCAGGTGCAAGAGCAATCAGCTTTGTTTTATGAGGTCCACCTCCCCTTTTTAGGGTGTGTGCTGGACTGGTCATTTTGAAGGCAGACTGTACAGACAAATTTTTCCGTCTGGTCGACGATTCACTCCTGATCTCGCAACTGTCATGTGTAGGAACAGATTTGCAAGCCGCTTTTCATATTATGAGCCGCAGCTCCTTCAAACTGAGTTCAATGACTTCTAGGCCTCACTTCATCTTCACAAGTGTAGTCTCCCGTTTTAGAGCGCTGGCTTTGTAGAAGATTGTCCGATAACTGGGGGCGTTGTACTTATGCGCTCCTTTATATTTAATTCTATCTTGCTCGAGCCAGGGCGGCAGAAGAGAGGGTGAGAGGGAGGTATCCGAGTGTCGTGGTTGACAGTGATGGGCGTAGTTCCAGTCTATATTTCAAAAGGAGTAGGAGACATGTGAATGGTGCTAATAGGAATAGTATGACCTTGGGTATATTGCTCACACGACCGATCAGCTCTTCAGTTTATAGGCGAGCATTTTGAGTTTGAAAAAAGAAATATGAAGAACGTTCCAACTAATGGAATGGAAAAACGCAATGGGGTATCAGTTCCTACGAGTAACGTCAAAACCTTTCCTTTTGTCCATTCTCCTCTCTGGCTTAGCTCCAAATCGGCCCACCAACGTTCATGGAAACTTGAACAACTTCACAGACTAGCCACTGAAGCGTCCTACTGCTTCGTCGATCCCCACCCCTAAAACATCTTGCTCTGGCACGCAACCCATATGCAGCAGTGGGACGTTTTGATGCTTTGTTTTTTTTGCGCTTGTTGATGAAAGGTAATTGTGGTAATAGTGAGAAAGCTATTTGCTGCTGTCCACGTCCACGAATCTGAAATCCCTGTACTCGAGCCGTCGTATATGATCTCAAACTACTCACAAACTACCACACACAACTTTTCAGAGCCTGGTACCTGGGTAATATCGATCGCATCATGGCTTCAGGTAGGGTAGAGTATTTTTCCATATAAAATTGTTGCTTTCGGCTTCTATCAATAACGCTAACACATTTTCTCACCCACCCACCCATAAGCATAAAAGTAATTCCATGCTTTATATGTCTCTTGGGACCACACAGTCCGACTGCTGCGACGTTGAGCTTTCACTTGCTGACAATCCCTCCCTAACGCTCCCTGTCGGCCTTCAGCGGTTTCTCAGCTTCTGTCATTCATTGTCAGTGTCGCCGCTTCACTTGCTATATTTTTTCTTGGGAACAATATCGTCCTGTGTCCGTAGCCCGTGCTACGAATTTTGTGACCCTTCTCTTCCATCGTTCCTTACCGGGTCGTGTCCGCTGTTATCAGCTCCTGTCATCCGCTAGTGGTGCATCCTTCGCTCTATACCAGTTCTCGAGACAGAGGTCCCACTACTGCTGCAATCCACGCCTTAAAGGCACATTTCGCGATCAAATAAGGCTATGACCTTTCAAATGTGCCAGACGATCCGGAAGGAGATTGCGCAGGCTGCGCTACCTTTAGAAAGTGAAAATCTGCAAGAATTCCGCTTCAGGCTAACCAATTAGGCCCAAGGGCGCCCCTTAGGCCCACGCCGACCCCCACCGGCTGCTTAGTTACTAGCTAGTAGCCATTATGCTATCTCTCTCCATTCCGAATGGTGAGAGTGAAGTGATACGATAAAAGAGCTGATATCTTATGATAACGACGAGTGGAAATTCGTACAAACATGCGTTTTCTTCATTGCATGCATGTACAAGTTGGAGTCGATATGGAATCCTATTTAGGGCAATTTCGGCTGTTTTTCTGCTGCTTTTCTCCGCTATTCAGATACCTGGCCCTTTTTCGTTCCTAAGTGGGTTCCGTTACCCACAATCTGTGGTCGCGGGCTTTGCATTTAAACCTGAGCCCCCTTATTAGATCTTGTCCGCTTTTATCAGTCTGTCGTCTGCCAGCGATGTTCCTGTTACCACCCGCACCACCGCCCCCACTTCCGCAGGAAAATAGCGCCCTTGGCCCTGTTCTCTCTCTCTTGAAATTTGATTTTTACCGTTTATTGACCTTTCTGTTACGAAGGAAGTGGCGAACCCATTGATTTCATTTATGATAAATTGCCACCATTCAGACTGGCCTTGTCGCATTCCTTCCCAACATCCCAAAAATGGCCTTTCAATTCGGAAGGAAGTGTGGTTTCCGAAGAGTCCTACTGAGCGACGCTAGCATAAATGGAAAGTCTTGCGAAAGCCCGTCGAATGAAGTGAGATACCCCTGGTCCAGGACGTACTCTATTTAAACACAGGACTAGTGTGACTTGCGTCGTTGTTCTCGAAAGACAAACTGTACCCTCACTATCGAGGACGGTTCGTTGCATGTGCGATGCGGCAGTAGTGTCCACTTTCCACTTTCTCCGCTCAAAATTGCACGGGAACAAGCTCCGAGTAGTGATATCCGAGTGTCGACAGCTGTACGGATTGGCATGATTCTCTACCACGATCATGAAAGACGGTATATGCCAATAGGCTGTTATCTCATTTTCAGTCCAGAAATACATACTACTGTTCCCAAGAGAACCAGAGTTTGAAAAATGGAACAGCAGGAAAAGCATAACGTGCAAATCGGAGTGCAGTAACGTCTGGCTCGACACCGGAAATCAGTCGTTTTAAACTTTTGTTTTCCATATAAAAGCAAAGATGCTCTCAGTTCTCGGTGAACAGTCGCAGAAACCTAGACGTGAACTCAGACAGGATTTTCGGCCTGGGCTGGAGTATCTTTACCTCATTTGATGAAACTCCCTTCAGGCGGATCCATAAGATTACCTGAAGAATGTGAGAGGATCCGCTATCTTCCACACACCAAGTGCGTGGGTAGCTATTCCAGAGATTGCCAGTTCCGTGAAGTGAGCGATAGAGCGTGTGAGCGCTATGCTCAATGTTAACACAGTCTTTCCCATATGGAAGGTGAACGGGGTCCGCAGCTGTAGTAGCCTGCCTATTTCTCCGCTCAATAACGCAAGGAATGGAGCTGGAGGCTACTGATGTATGAGGGCGTCTTTGCCTGTGATGTCCCCAATGTGCAGCCCTTGCTCAGATCCCAAGATCTCGCGGCGATACACCAACTCAGCGGTGGGACAATAATCATGAGCGAGAGGACGCGGACAAGTAGCGCATTTAGCTCGCTGGTTAGAAGCCTAGCAGATCGCGCGGCAGCGCGGACATGTATGGAAATGGGACACAGGTTTCACCAACCTCCAGCCCAGTTCACGTGCAATTCTGCAGCTGCGGATCGATTCATCTCCCACATGGTAAGGGCGGTTCACGAAAGCCAGTTTGTTTTCTGGAAAATTGAAGCACCTGCGGATATAATAACTGTTTGAATAGCGTACGCTTTGTGCTAACGTATTTGGGAGGGGAGGAGGGAGGGGGACCACGCTACTTGCTACTCTTTTTTGCCGAGATAGATTGAACCGTGTTTGGTTAGCTCCAATGAGGGTTCTTGCGAGGTAACTTCGTAGTAGTCATATGGTGGTGTTCTTCTGATAAGGTGAGCCCACATCACGCTGAAAATGCGAAGCAACCTGAAATCAGTAGACGTGGATTTTGCCCATGCCTGGAAGAAAGCAACAGGTGATTCATTTACTCTCTGCGAAGTGATACTTTATACCTGATCTGAAAGTCATCTCTTATTTTGACAACACCCATCAAAATAGCTATGACAAATATTTTTGGCCGTTTTCCGCGACAAGCGAATTTCACCAAAAAAATGTTGCCATCAGAAAATATTCTGGTGTTAACAAGTTATGGTTTCCGCTCTACGTTTTCATAAAGCTGGGTTCATTCGAAAGTAGGAAACCTCGCGCCAATCAACAAATTTTTTTCGTTCTTGATCGACGTTCTTCTTAGTGTGAGCTGCAATGCAAGCTTAATGATAACTCTGGAATCGTAAAGACCCCCCCCCCTCAGAAACGACGATTCCGTCTGGCAAAGATAGTTAGCGGATGACATACACTTTCCCAGAGTGCATAGCATCGTCGAGCAGCGGCTGTACTGCACCAGCAAGATCGCTCTGCACACAAAACTTCATACTAGAGAAGCGGGGGGCGCTGTTTGTCGACGAGGGGCATCTTGTACTATCATTGCCTCCCCTAGTTCCGGTTTACAAATCTCACTCTGGTAAAACTTGTGAACTCTTTGAAGCTGAGTAAGATCGTCTAGCCACTATCCTAAAACGTGTCAACTCGAGAGAGCTGTTCAGATGGGTCGACAACATCTATGGCAAGCAAAATGTCCCCACCCCCACCGGTCGACAAACTGCGCCGAAACGGGGTTATTTGAAGGCAAAAAACCTCTTCTCGTCATTGCTACTTCTCATAAGAGACGAAGGTGGTGTAATAGCAGTACCAAAAGCGCGGTCGTCCACATGAAAAACCCCCTGTATCGGCCTTCCCACCCTAAGCAAGCCTTTTACCGTCCTAGAATGATAAGCTGTACCGGAGCGTAGGCAAATCTCATCGTGGTACGCAATGGTTCCAATCCTTCACATGGATTAATGTATTTCGGCATTGAATTGACTTCAGAAGATTTTCAATTGCATTGTGGCTTTTCGAACTACCCAGTCTCGTTCAGCTTAGTGGATTTCAAAGCGGCTATCTCTGGCACGCAACACAAGCACAGTTTTTTTTTCTGTAGGGTCTGCGAAAATAGGGCATGTCTGATGGTGTCATCAAATTAAGAAACAAGTCAGCTTGAGTTTGGCGAAGTATCAATCAGATTCCACAAGAGGTCACATATGAAGAAAGTTATGGCTGAAAACTCGCTAGTGACGCTAGAGTTCAACAGCGATGACACAACGCAGATATTTTCTGGAAAAGAAGAAGAATAGAATGGCTTGAGCAGAGTTGACATTTAACCTGCAGCTTCACCTTACTTCAGGTCCACAAACAGCGTAGTTTTCCCGCTTCATGAGGTCTACTCTCAAGAAAGTTTTGGATATTTCAACATGTGTACTTTTGGAGTTTCTGGCCCATTCGCAACATATCGAGAAATAATGTGCTCCAAAGTGACGACAGGAAGCGTTCTGAACGTTCGTGCGCACTTCAGAGGGGCACTAACCTCCAAAATTCGAAAATGCGATTCAATCTCTTGGATCGCCATCCTCATCTTCATTCTTCATCTATTGATAATGCCATCCAGTCACCGTCTTGAAAAGGTCATATATCACTGATCAAACTGTTGTTTGTACTGTAGACTGGATAGTCATCAGAACAGGGTAAAATTGTGAGAAGCGTCATAAGTTTCCTTATGAGTGGTAGATCAAATGAACTCTTTCCAGTCGTTCATTTCAGAGAATACCTTTGGAAGAGCATGACCTTTTTTCAGGTACAAACGATGTAGCTCTGAAGAAACGCATGACACAGCAAAGCCCATAAGCCCTCTGACTACATGAAACGCGTTAAATTTGGGCAAGGTTATGGTTTAACCTAAAACATGATACTTTCAATTCTATTTTTTACCGAAGTATTGTGCTGCTCTGAAGTCTAACTGTATCTAAATGCTTGACATCTGAAGCTGCACATTTTCAACTCACAGATGTGGATAGTGCAATGCCATCGTGCTTGCGAGTGTCCTCTCTACTAGCTATAGTGCTCGAATTACAAGAAAATGAATGGGAGTCAAGGAGAAAAATTATTTCTCAATAAACGTTGGGATCAGCATTAAAAAATCTTCTCTCTGCTCTAATTTGCAAATAAGTTCACGGCGAAGTGAAAACTTGCAACTTTTTATGCGTCTGAATCGTCGGAATTAAGGGCATTATTGCAGTTCTTTGTCAATGCTTCAACGGCTGATAATTCATGATTGTAGACATGATGTGGATCCGACATAAGAGCGAAGTTGGCCACGCCTACTGCGATGGCTGCCCGTTTATTGTGAGGACACTCTAGGATTGCTTGGTTTAATTTGTTCCTGCCCCTCGAACACTGATTCGCGATGACTCGTGTAGACGTCACTGTCACGGTTGTGACCACCTTTTCAGTTGGTATGGCATTTTTTGTTGTATTATAGGTATATATTATAATTATTGATTTTATTAACTATGCTATAAATAATGCTATAAATAAATATGATATGTTTCTATTACCATTTATAACATATGTTATATATTATATATTGTACAAGTTGCAGATCATGCATTACTATACGTTATTATGTGTAGCATTATATTGCATAATACCATGTTATATATTACCAGTCGCCTCGTCGGCTGACGCAGGCGCGCCTCCTTCCGTGATACGACCCGGCTTCGCCGCGCTTCTGCTTCCACACTGGATAATCAACTACTATCCGGCTTTTATTTCACCTGTACACATAGTCAACGCTCCTTGAGCAGTAACATCACACCTGCTATTTTCTACCTTTTTACCGTAAATGAAATGGTGGTAAACAGCGTTGATCGAGTGCGCGGATGGGAGAGAAAAAGGGTATGAGTTGAGCAAACAAACATACGGAAGCAGGTGGGCGCGACGAAGTAAGCAAAACCGGTAAAGCCTGGCCCTATTAGAAAAGGAGTCGCGCCTGCGTCAGCCAGCGAGCTGACTGGGATCAATTGTCTCTGCGGCAACAGGTGTCCAAGAGCACTTGAAGGCAATGAAAATAGCAACCCCGTACTTGGTAACACGCTCCACCTACTGTGAGCGGGTCTCAATACACCACGAACATGCTGAACTCTCGCTATATGTATGTCTCTCTACTCTGGAAGTTTCCCCTGAGCAAGAACAGCAGCAAAAGCCTACCCATCTCGAGAGCTGTCCGCCCATTTTTGAGATGTCTCCTCTACTTCGTCCGCTAAACCCTTGTCCTCAGTCCATCTGTCCCCGGTGCCTATGCTGCTCTGCAACTAATTCGTGAATGTGAATGCAAATTTTTGACTTTCGCCCGCCCACAACATCGACACAGCTCCGCACAGAATGCACGCGTGAATCTCGCTTTAATAGCGGAACTCCTGCACATTTTTGCTCGCCTTTTGCCGGTGCCTGGTGTCTGCTTTGGAACCATCTTACAGATTTCTGCGTTCGGCTTCTCCCGCCTCGCCGCACGCTCCGCCTACAACGGCTGTGTGCAACCGGTGATCCCTCCTGACCATCCACTTCTGTTTTACAGAACTTTAATCTGTCCCCGCCCACCTCGGGCTGGCCCCGCCACAGCATGTGTGCCCCATATTTCTCAATCGCGACCCTTTGCTAGCCTTAATCCACTTTTTTCAGTCTCTGGAGGTCTCCGGAACCGAGCTACAAATTTTTGGAATGGGCAGCCCATGAATGAGGGCAAGTTGCGCTGACTGTGGGCGGGTCTCAACAGACCTCGAGCATGCCAAACTCTCCCCAGCTGTTGTCCCCCTACACCAACTTTTTTGCGATTTCTTAACTCTCTCGGAAACCGAGTTAATGAATTTTTTGGGACGCACCGCCTATCTCAAGCACGTCTCGCCCATTTCAGGTATGTTCTCCCTAATAACCTTTACAACCCCTTGGTAAGCTTATTCCAATTTTTCCCCATCTCTAGGCTGCTCTGGAAGCTAGTTATGAGTTTTTTCTGCGGCTCCGCCAACTTTCATGCCCCGCCCGCTGTGGGCGGGGCTCACCATGGGTCACGGATGATATTTACATATTGCCCCATGCCCTACCCATTCCCACCTTGACCCGACCCTCCCAAGTTGTTTTTCAGGTCGAACCGAATTTCCGGACAGACAAACTAACAAACAAACAAAGGAACAAACAAGCAGATGAAGGAAATTTTACATAGTGGGTGATCGTTATATACATTATTATTTTCCATATCTGTCTTTCCTGGAAGCTTGGCATCCGGATTCAGTTTGCTTTGTGTTTTATGCCACACGTTGTTATGGTGGAAAAAACCTTTGTTCGGCCGTCGTTTCGGCTAACTCTCCCTTGTCAAAGCCTGTAAGAAAATCGATTTCTTTCATGCTTACTTATCATACCTAAGTTACTAGCCTTGTCCAGTTGCATCCTCTCTGATGAACACCAAACAAGCAATACCATCGGCAACGAAGCGCCTCACCTCAACTCCACCACGGCGAGTCCTCACTCAACAATGAAGACGTAATAGACTAACCGAGGTTCCCCGTCACCGCACTGATTGTGATACGGGCGTGACAAGGTATCAGAGCTCACATAGTGGGATGTACGGCAAAAAAAAACAGAAGTAATCGACATGGATCCGTTCCTGCTGTTCATGCTTGGATTATAGTGCTTGATCCAGAAAGCTTCCTTCTGGCGCTGATGTCATCTTCGTAGGCCAGTATTACACATTTGACGCCAGAATCACAACCTGATGTTCTTCCCTTCTCAGCTTCCCGAGCAGCGTAAGTAAGCTCTGTCACTGTCACTTCACTCGCAAGATGTTCTATGGAACGTACGCTCAACACTCCGTCCGTTTCCCCGATGTACAGCGCTCTACATGCTAAACACTCAGGCTGGTAAATTGCCCCTCTTTGGGCTCAGTCTCCAAGTTTTTCATGAAGGCAGATTACTCAGTTTTCCATGACACAACTTCGGTCATAGAGTCTGTTTACTAACCAACTGACGTTTGATGCTATCTTTGGTTTGTTCATCAACAGAACGTCGTTAGCTAAATCTGCCCTTGCCTAAGCGCTGCTGTATTGCTGCGCTAACGCGGTTTGAAATAAATGGTAATTGGAGATACAACCTCATCGTCGGATCTGTTTAGGAAATGCCTCGGCTTCGATCGCTTCGTACCCCTGCTGCGTAGCCGTTAAGATTAGCATTTTTCTAGCCAATCGTCTCGACTCTTCTCGCCCCTTGTTCCCAGTGCACACTCCAATAGCTGTCTCAAACCTGCTACGTAAAACGGCACATTTCATCGCGTATGGCGATGTTGCATGAATGATAGTTCTTCTTGGAGCTACCTTTCCTATACCATTTCACAATATACGTGCCGTTGTGCACCTTTACCTGCGTGTTCAGATAGGGAAAGAAGCCTTCGTTGTGGAGAAAACTTCCCGAATTGGCTTGACGACTGTGATTGACTGCCTGAGATGTCAAATAACTCATCCATTTCCGATTGAGTTGACGTTTATAACAAACATTCACGCTAACGGTAGAAGCTGGGCAGTCGGGCTAGGACACGACCGCTCAGTCTTGTTCATGAAGCAAACCGCCAAAACTGCGCTAGCCGCCTACCCGTCGCAACGCCCTCCTACTTGTGACGCAAGTGTTTCCAAACCACTCAAAAATGTTGCAGTACAGATACTGTTTTGGTGAGAATCATTATCTGTCTTTTAAGTAGGTCGAGGGTTGTGATATGACTTGCGTGTTCATCAAGCATTTCTGAAAGTGACTCTAAAGCTTCGTCATTGCTGACATTGGTGTACAGCACTGTCACATCAAGCGACTCCAGTAACACAATCATTTTCGAGGCTACAATAACGCAAGTGCTCTAGGAGTTGCCCGGTGTTGGATAAATGTGATAGTATGTATTGGAGAAATTGACCGACGGTTCTTTTCAAAAACCATGATATACTATCAGTGTCCGTATTGACCCGCTATTAAATAGTCTTATCTTGTATTAGGTTGTCCGCGAAAGTTCTTCAGCGTTTGTGCACCTATATTTTTGTTACATTCTACTGCTGATTAAGAATCATTCTGCCCTCGCTTCTCAGTAGCAGCATCCTGCTAGAGGAATTTTCTTGCGTTATCTGAAGGGTTATAACTGCCGTTTTATTCATAGCTAATGATTATAACCCGCCTCTTTTCAATATTTTTTCAAGCATTGAAAAGAGCACTTCGGAAACGATTTTTTCCTTCGACTAGAAAATTTGGGGGCAATCCCGGCATCGAAATAACTCAAACATATTAACTAGGGGTGCTGGGGGCCCAGTAGTGCCTAGAGAAAAGCACTGCTGCGGTAATGCGGCTCAAAAAATTTCGTTCTGGAGATTTCGAGCCTTATGAAGATGAACCTCGTACGCGCCGTCGACATAAAAGCAATATCTGACCGATGGTATTTTAGGGGGATTTTGGCAGGCTGAATCCATCCCAAACAGTTCGAGAGATAGGCAGAAGAGCTTAGGCGTTGGCAAATCCACTGTTGCAGATGGTCTGAACGCATTGGTAAGGTAAAAACAACTCGACACTTGGGTGGCCCCCACAATCGGAGGGGACCGGCAGGAATCGACTCGTCTCGCGAGCGTTACTTTCTTGCATTGCTTTTTGGCGCAGCAGAAACGACCTGTTCTGGCGCAGCATTCGCTCACCTGTCCACACACTGCAAAACGCGGTCCACTCGTATGACTAACACGGCCGAGCGACCGACGTTCCGGACAGTGGTTGAATTTCGACGAAACTACCGAAAGACTAATTTCAAGCGAACCTCACGAAAAAATGAGTTCTGGTCACGGCTGTGTGGTCATCGGCTGGTGTGATCGCGACCTGTAACTTTTGTCACCAAGCCGGAACCATTACAGCAGAGTCCTACTGGTGAAGGAAATCGACGAATGCTACCGAAAATTTGTCCGATGCCAAGCCAACACTTATCAAAATAGAAAGGTCCGACTTCCTTTGCAGGACAGCCGCTCGCCCACACGTTTCACAAATCACTATCCATAAATTTGAACGAAATTGGGGGTTTGAATTCTTACCTCAACCGCCATATTCTTCTCGGAACCTGGTTCGCCAACCAACTATCACCTTTTCTAACATTTTCAGATACCCCTTGCTTGGAAAATACTTTATCAATCAGGACAGGCCAAAAAAGCCTTCGCGGATTCAATGGAATTTCCGGCACCACCAATTTTTTCACTTCGATGCGGATTTCTCGACTCGGCCATCACACTGGCAAAGTGGTGCTGATTCGAAAATGGCTGGCCATATTTTGATTAAAATCCGATGAGTATTAACACCACAAGTCTGCGATCGTTTAAGTGAAACATCCCAAAACGCTGAGGACATCCCGGACAACCTAATATTTGTACTTGTAACGCGATTGCATATCTTGCTGCGGACAGTTGTGACGTCTTGCATCAGGTGTAGGAGACTGGTTAAGTGAGGTCTTCATGTTTGTGCCTTAAGACAGCTTCCGCGATGAAAAGTCTTCAGTATAGTTGCCTCTGCCGTTATGCAGAGCTGATAAGTAATTCTCTCAATGCAAGAAAACGGGCAGGAAGCGTCCTCCAAAACAACTCGTAAACAGAATCGTTCTTCACATCACACCTCCCTGCGGCATCTGTCCAATCCCCTAGCTACAAATCTCTCTATCACATCTCGCGAGGTTAGTATGGATATCATCCAGTGCAAATAAAAAGAATACAAAAAGAAAACAAACAAAAACGCAGAGGAAAAACTCTTGGAAGGAAGAAGGAATTTTATCATGCGGTGTCTGAATTTGGGATTACGGTAGCGCACGTTTTGTGCGTCGAGGTTTTGCATCACGAAAATTGCGTCACTCGTGCTTTTTACGCGTTTCACCTCGCGAAATTAGTTGAATTGAATGTATATACCTCCAATGAGTAAACTGTGATAAAAGGGAGCAGAATTATCCATGGGCATTAGCAATGCCCGTCCCCCCCCCCCCGACCTAAGGACAACTGAGTGGCCTCCGTCGGAGGACATCTAGCAAGTAAGGCGGTCCAACTGAGCAGGCGTTAAAACTAGAACTTACAGCGGCTGTAGCTCGCAGCTCGCTTCTCGCTCGCTGTGCAGACGAATAGAGTGGGACAGTCTCTAGCTTGGGGGCTGTACTACTTGCACAAGGAAGGACGACCATGTACTACTCGAGCGCGGGGGCTGTCTTTAAGCCGCCTAACCAATCTTTGGTCTAACCCCACTGACGTGCCTACTCTAGTCCAAACCGTGTTCAGCCGATAATGCTGTACCTGGAATTCTTTTTGATTTCGAAGTACATTTTGGTCCTGATGAGCAAACTCGCATTTGTATTTAACACGTTTTGACTTCGGAGACTTTCTCAAGAACTTATATGGATGAAAGATTCTCAGAGAATCATAGGTGGAATTATAATATAATTCTGTCCAGCAGTGTAGATATATTATATAATATTGCATACATTATTATATTATATGTCTTGAATAATGTATACAATATTATATTTTATATCTACGCTGTTGGACACAATATTACTTCCGCCTGTGATTCTCTGGAATATTTCATCGAAATAAGTTCTTAAAGAAGTCTGCAAAGTCAAAGGCGAAGCCGCGATCAGATATTCCGGGGTAGTGGTGCTGAAATAGCAATGCCAAGATACCAACAAAGTCAACTGTGCAGGAAAAAACAGAAAAAAAGTGGTCGCAAATGCCCTCCCCTATGAAACCTCTCGCCGAGCTCACTTGCAGAAGCGCAGAAAGAGCAAGGAGAGTGATGGGACGAGATCACGTGGTGTTGAGCCGCGGGCGGGATCAGTGAAAATGGACGGAACCAGTGAGCAATGAATAACTGAATGGCGACCCAGTGAGAGGATCGACAATGTTTCCTCCTCCCTCCCTCACCTTTGCGCCGCAAAAAAGGTGCAATCGCTGCCTCTGCGGGCTTAGCAACCTGCTCACGAAGGGAGAGGAAGGTGTCACCTGGCCGCAGGCATTTAAAATGTGTTAGAATGCAAATGCGAGTTTGCTCATCAGGATCAAAATGTGATTCGAAGTCAATGAGCATTCCTATCCTGATTTTCTGAAAAACATTGACATAGATTATTTGGCACAATCATATCTCCAGTTGGAAATCGCTTCTCTTCAATGAAAGCACAACAGGAAAGGTAAATAGCTAAGTTAGCGATCCAGGCCACCATTTCTTCGAAGACCGGATTGTCCATGCTCAAATACATAGAGCTTATCGATAATCAGTCAACTTGGTGCCACGCTTCAATAATTGCCTCCTTGAGGTCACCCACGTCCTGGAATCGAGTCGGCGTAAACTCTTCGAATCATGGAAAGGAACCGCACACGCGTTTCATTGGATTCAGGTCAGAACCATTCGATGGCCGAGGCAGGGAAGCGACTTGGTGGCAGCCAAGCCAGGTTGGATGGTCCAGCTAACATGAGCCGGTGCACTATCTTGCATAAACAAGGTGTTCGTGTAGACTCTGGCGCCAAAAAGAAAGAAGGCAACGGCACCTGATGTTTAGGCAATCTAAAGAACTCATGCTCGTTGATACAAAGCACAGCTTCAGACACTTCTTGGCACCGGCAAAAACGATGCTTCCTTCAGTCGGCTCGGATGCATCTTCTGGCAGGGGCAACTCGGTTTTCACAGTGGGTTTCCGTCAATGATGAATTTCTTTTGTCGAGACGATGAGCACCAAAGAAGCTTTCATTTCCGGGCATGACCTGGCTCTTGCATGCTTCTTTCCAGATAGGACGATTATTTTGGTCAGAAAGCAAGCAGCAATGTCCAGAACTCTTTTTCGCTCCATATCTCGCAGGATCCTTCTCGAAACTGTTGACACCTGGATGGCTTCCTGGAATAGCGCGCTACAGAAATAAGACATAATCATGCTTCATCTCCAACAAGAAATCGCGAGGTGAAGTATGATTACGTCGAATAGGGTATGCCCGGGCCAACCAAGCCTTCCACCCTCTGAAGACGGTAAGGTGGTACCAGTTTCGTCTGGTAGGAAAAGAACACTAACTTGTACAGCTGGCCCCCGCAAGTCATTGTTTAGGCCACATTGCATTCAATAAGCCACTACTATTCTGGATGTGGAATGCTTGCCTCATCCCACAAAGTTATTGATTAATGGCGAAGACTTTATCCTTTATTCTTTTACCAGCCAGCTCGCCTTCTTCTGAGATAAAGTAAAGCTTCGCAGAGCGAACTTATCTTTTTCCACACATTTTAAAACTTACCTGGTATCCGGCTTTCCGTTTATTTGAGAGTTGGTCAACATTCTTTGACCAATAGCTTATTTATATTCCACATCATACCTTTCGACACTATAACGGTGTATGGAATGGTGGTAAGGAGCGTTGATCAAGCGGACAGATGAGAGAAAAGCCGGGTATCAGTCGAGCATTTGATCATACTAATGCATGTAAGCGCGATGGAGCCACACCCCGCAAGGCCGCGTCGTATCACAGAAGAGGTCCCGAGTGTCTGGAGTGCTCTGGCACCGCTTGAAGAATCCAAGACCGGCCCCGGCCACCTCGACGCACGCTCCACCCACAGCGGGTATGTCTCAAACTTGTGAACCGGTGACCCCTCGAAGACCTACTTTTTTCCGGTGTCTGGAGTGCTCTGGAACCTTCAATGAAATTTTCAATTTGGCTCCGCCCACCTCGCCGCACGCTCCACCCATAACGTATGCCTCGCGCTTCTCAACTAATAAACTCTCGCTGGTTTTAAACTACGTTTTCCCGGAATGCGGAGTGCTTTAGAACCGTTTTAGAAATTTTAAAATTGGCTCCACGCACTTCGGAGCAAGCCCCGCCCACAACGTGAGTGCCTCGCCGTTCTCAACTGAATTCCTCGCTGATTTCAAACTGCTTTTTCTCGCTGTCTGGAGTGCTCTGGAACCGTTTAGCGAATTTTCTTCCAAATTTGGCTCCGCCCACCTAAGCGCACGCTCCGCCCCCAACTAGAGTGCCTCGCACTTCCTACATATGATCATTTGGCGGAACAATAATCCACTTATTTTGGCACCGGATCTGCAGTGCTTCTAGGACTTAATACACCTTTTTATACTTACGGCCTCGTGTTCAGATGGCACGCCCCCCCACTGCGCGGTGGCCTCAGCACGACGCAAACATGGTGGACTCTTGCCAAATGTTCTTTTTCTTCATGGGTTTTCTGCGATCTCTAAACATTTTCAGGAAACGAGGTATCGGCGGGAAGCTCCGCCCATCACAAGTACGCCCCGCCCATTTCGGTGTGTCTACTCCAGTCGGTCTGCCAACCTAGTGCTAGCCTTATTCCACTTTTCCCATCTACGAGCTGCTTTGTAGCCAAGTTATGGTGGTTTTTCAGTGGCACGGGAAGCGCCGCCCATCTCAAGTACGCCCCGCCCATTTTTTATTTATTTTCATTATTTTCATTTCTTCGACATCCGGATGACCAGGTGACCAAGTAAAAGCCTCAACCCCACCAGCCATCTTCGAGATGACTCGAAACATGAGTTAAAGGAAAGAAGACCCCCATCACAGGTGAGAAGTTCCATACACTTCAAGAAATTTGAAGTCGACTGTTCAGTGGATACCCGAAGCTCCTGTGAAGTCGATTCCACGGGTTATAAAGGCTCCACTCTAGTCCAGTAGTAAGCAAATTGAACTCAGAGCGCTGAATCTTTCTGCTGAATTCCCGCTCTGCTTACCTTTACACTGTAATGCTGTAGAATAAGAGCTTCAAATTAAATGGTAAACACATAATAGAGGCGTCAAAATTTACTGCAAAAGACTCAAAAGATTCAAAAGAGTCTAAATGTTTTCACGAATTTTTTTTGTTTATAATCCATCTTTTTCGAGTATTTCGGTACCTAGCACCTTCTCCAGCGATCTGAAATACCACAGTTAGGCGCCTCCACCCGAATCCTGAACCTTGCCTTCACTGGTGCCTCCGTTCTGGACTCTGACCTGGTCTGCTGCCTCCAGTATCCGCCAATATGCCGCCGCTGCTCCTTGCGAACGCCGCGCCTTCTAGTGGTGACTGTGACCCTATCCGTTACCCTCCTTGAATAGTTAGGATGCCTAGTGAGCGCTTCTACATATGATATCACTGACCGCTCCACCATCATCACGTAGTCAGTGAATCAACTGCAGCGCGTCACGTAGCTCATCCGTACTATTCATTTCCGGGGAGAGTCTTCTTACTTCCAGTGCTTCAATAATTTTTTTTCTCCCGATTTTCTATGGAGCGGTGTAATACTGTAATGGTAAGTGCGGGAGGACCGTGGTGTGCATGCATTGTGGTGCGGTGCTTTGAGAGACTGTTGTCCGTATACGAAGCTGGATTATGTCGGGCCCTGCGTTGTTCATCTAGTCGTTTATAGAGTGGCCTCTTTGTCTCTCCAATGTACTTTTGCCCGCATCCCTGACGTTCTATCGAATATACCGTTCCCCTGAGTTGACATATTTTTCTATCATTACAGTATGTGCAGTTCCTCGTCCACATTTGTCTTCACAAAGCCTGGAGTACGTGAGTAGTCTTTTAAGATTTGGTTGTGGGCGGAATATGAGACGGGGGAGTGGTAAGCCTTTAACTATCCTCTTAACTTTTAACGCCGTACTACGTAAAGTACTCAAACTTTAGAAACACGTTAAAATAACAGTTTAGTTAAAGGCTTACCACTCCCCATACATTCAGGTTGAACCGTTTACCAAGCTGATGTGCCAGTTTCACTGCCGGGAACTTATCAGCAGTAGCAACGGCCCTTGAACTCCATTTCGCCAGGCAATGCTTGTCCTTCGAATTATCCACCGCTCCTAGTAGAGAAGATGTCGCGTCACTTGGAGTCTTTTGGCCCCCTTCACTTTTGTCTCCCTTCGTGTGATCCCATATCTGCACAGTCTTCAAGCCATAAGTCAATGTCTAAGCTGTAGAAAGCGGGGCTCTGTATGTGGCATTTTCAGCGATATCCCTTGTTGTTTTTCAGCACTGATTCCATAGCAATTGCACTTCCTCTACTCCCACTACCCACATTCTACTCGCTTTTGAAAGAAGAACCCGCGATTACTCGCCATCTCAGATGGTGGTTAGGCGGTTGCATATAGATGACGAGGGGTTGAGTAACTCGACTGTGAACAAAAAAAGCACAAAGAACATGCCGCCGGCCCTAGATAGAACCCCACTTCATCCCAGTTTTACGTGCCCAATCAACTCTATCTCCAAAACTACGCCCTCATATGCACAGCTGATTCACCGATAAAATTCCACGATGATACAAGTGGCAATTATTATGATTTTTCGTCCTGCAATATCATTTTTCACCGGAAGTCGATCGTTAGGGGCGGAGTCTGGAGGTGGATTCACTGGAAAAAAGGAGGAGCCACTGAACCTATATTGCGCTACAGCGCCCCTCTCATAGAATTTTTGACGCGAAATCGGTACAAGGTTGTTCGTCGCGAACCACCTAACCTCCTGATGCCATATTCTCAACTTCGATACCCGATTGCAGACTGTGCCTTAAGGAGGGTAACGGAAAGATCACAGTCACCACTAGAAGGCGCGGGGTCTGCAAGGGGCAGCGGCGGCATATTGGCGGATACTGGAGGCAGCAGACCAGGTCAGAGTCCAGGACGGAGGCAGCAGTGAAGGCAAGGTTTGGGATTGGGGTAGAGGCGCCTAACTGTAGTATTTCAGATCGCTGAAGAAGCTCGCTTGTTCCAGTTTTTTTTCCGCAGCTATGCATGTATATACATTTTATTTATTTATCTCCATACACTATTTTTTTTACTTCACTTACATTTCTTGACCTACGTATACATTACACAACAGTTCTTTGGTCTAATCACAAGCAAAACACTGAAATTATTGCGGCATTTTGGAATAATTCATATCCCATTACCTATTCGGCCGCTTTTAGTTCCTTTGTAATATGAAGTCTGGGGTGAAGATTAAACGTCTATTTCAGCAGTCGTATGGGGACTTAGCAGGCCATATTCTTCGATTTTGAAGAACGACGACCTAGGAAAGTTCATGCCAATCCCCGCGATGAACTTCAGCTCAGAACAAAGGAGGCTTCTGGAGGAAAACCATATCGACAAGAAAATGTGGCCATTTTTGAACATCACTGCGGTGGAGGAGCTTTATAGAAGAAAAACGAGAGCGGAGTGAGTGTTCCTTAAAACACTTTGCGGAAGCGTCTTAATTCGTAGTGAACACCCAAAGAGAACTTATGTTTGAACGAGCACCACCTTATCGAAAAGAGCGCACGAAGCGCTCACGAAAGTTAAATTGCTTCACGCTTCCACCATATCACTTTGTGGAGTGATCTCTACGACTGTCCTTTTTCTTTGAATGTGAATGAAGTAAACGAGCTTGTACATTTTCATCTCACCTACAGACCAATGTTATCATAGCGTACGTTCAGTTTCTGAACTTAAGGGTGATGTAATCACGGATGAAGATGTTGCTGACGTTCCTGATGAGGACAACCATCCTGTGCCAAACACAGCCCATTATGACGGTCAAAAAACCACTATCACCATATCGACAGAGGGCGGAGAATTGCTTTTTCAGCACTGGCTGGATCAGGCCGTATCCGGGCTGATGTCAGCCATCGCAACTAAAAAGTAAGTTGAAAATTCACAGACTTCTCCGCTCCAGTAGCAAATATTCGCAGTTTTGTAATTGAACAATGGCAAGATCACCAGTAATGTTCGTATCTGCTGTTCCATCGCTCGTTGAAAGCGCAGCAGTCTCCAGAGTGAGGCCATCTGAAGGCTGCTCAGAACTGCCTCGTGACTTCGCTAAGAAACCGATAGAAGTAGGACGCGTGCATCATACTTGATTTCAATCAGTTTTCAGCGCCGTAGCCTCGGATCGTTGATTTTATTTTATTATTTATTATTTGAGTCAACGTATAAGTCGCAAATAGTTGGAAGAAGATGGTTTGTCTGTTTGAGTTCAGATTGGTTGCATTTTAGGCTTGAATCTGTTGGACGATTTGAAAGAGCGGCTCATAAAAAGTGCACGAGAAAGTCGAACTCTGTCAAGGAACATGCACAGTGTGTTGTGACGCTTATCGATGGTGAAAAGAAATATCAGCAACACAAGAAAAGGTCTCGACTCAAGAAGAAGGAAATAGGTGAATAACCTGCCGGCACAATTTTCGCAAGCTTACGCAGCTATGTCGAGACTTAAGAGGAAAAAGAGGGACTTGCGAGAAGTTTTGAGGCCCAACACTTCTGAAGTAAAAAAAAGCTAAATCCAAAAATTAATGGCACTGCAAGGAGCTGTTTTCAGCACATTCTTCCCTCCTATAACGCTTACAAGCGAAAAGTTTTTATTCAATGCGTTGTCGACAGTATGATCTGTTTTTTCTACATTAATATCCTCCTTACAACATGGTGTAATGGTTACTTTACAACCTGCAAATGGCGATCGCTGGCGATGCCTTCAATTTGGAAGAAAATGTATTGAAATATGAAAAAAAAAGTTGGGAAAGTACCAAAACCTCATAAAGGATGGTGGGCGTCGATGAGGGGCGGAGGTAAACTGTTAACTCATAAATCCATGACTACCAATGTGAGGATGTGGAAACAACGGCAACGGAAAAAAGTTGTAAAAGCTCGGAATATGCGAGCACCTTTCTTCAAAAGTGCGCGCAGATAAATAATACGATTTCAATAAGATTTCACATGGTATTTTGAATGCCAGAATCCTTAATACACTTTTCTTATCCAAGTTAGAGGGGGTGACTCAAAGAAGTAGCTTGGTTTCCGTTTCGCACGAGCCCTTATAGTTAAACGGAAACCAAGCAGTGTGTGATATCCTCCTTCTGTGCTCTTCGTAAGGGAAAAGAAGGAATAAGGTGTTTCATCGTGATAATTACTATTATATGAACTTAGTAAAATTTAGTGAGAGTAAAGTGAATATTCTCGAGTAATGTATATTCTTCGTTTGTCACGATATAACTACTTGTTCAAGATTTCAATGCTCCTACGAATAAGACATAAGCAACGCCTGTACATTGCCGCTTACAAGGAAGTCGGTTCAATGTCCGTGTGATCCTTTTTCAAAACAATTTGTTCGCATCCGCTAGGGCCATTCAAGAACTACACAGATGGGTTCATTTTTATTTGCTAAATCCGCTATTCGGAATCCAAAAAAGGAAATAAAAACAAAATCGCTCAACAAATACTGCATATTTTTATCATCTACCTTGGCATCTGTTCAGCTGTAAAGCAGAATACATCGATTTAAAAGTCTTCAACTAGCGACAGAAAAACAGATATTGCAATAAGTGAAGTTGAAGGTCTTTACTTCGCATACCAGTCGAGTATAGCTGCATTCTTCAGATTTATGTATCATCCGCTACTACCTCGCAGTGCCATTTAGCGGCCACGCTGGCTAGATCACGTCGGCCGCCATAAATAACTTGTCAAATCGTGATCAGGGCCATTGATTACCGCCTACTTAATCAGGATCAGCGGGCAAAAATTTTCGAGTTTTTTTGTGTCATAGACTTGACTATTGGATGGCAGTGACACGAACCGTCACATGAGTATCCCTCGCATACAAACCGCAAGAAAATTTTCATTTCTTGCACCTTCAACTCATCGCTACACAATAGAACTCTGGGGCTCAGAGTCATTACACGAGCATCCGAAACTTCTCTCACTTTGATACCTCTTTTCGATCATTTCGATCAAAGAACCGTTACCGACCTGCCGGAAAAAAGATCTGTTATCCCAATAGCAACAGCATAGTGATGTCAGTTAGGCCGTGCCTCACTTTTTGTCGTAGTCCTGAATATCTCATTCGCAACCTAACAATGAAAAAACCCCTCTTAAAGAAATGACTCTTACGGAGGGGATGAGCTGATACGCTTGCAAGACAGCGGCGGCAATCATAACACAAAAAAACTTCGGAAAAAATTTTCCGCGTAACTCTATACGTAGTGATATTCAGAATGATCACGCGTTTCTGACCACTTATTTTGCGGATGCCATCTGGGGACCCGTAGGCACTAAATAAGCCCCGCCGCGCACAACTGAGCAATGATGCACGGAGAAAAAGCCTTCTGCAGCCAAATCTGCGACACATTGCGCCTATATTTGAAAGAGAATTCATGTTCAGATCAAGCACCGGATAACCGCCGTACCCCAAGTTTCATAGAGAGTTTCTGGTATAGTATTTCGCGACGTAATATTGAGTGATGCACCGTTGTGAACCGGTCTCCAGCATGGAAGTCCTCTTTACAATTGGCGCGATAATCAAGGTCCAATAACACATTATGCATTCGGGACATAACAAAATCGCAAGCAAAATCTAAAAATGCAAAAAATGGCCAAGAACGTATTCGATCCATAAACGCCACCAAAGGCGAGTCCCACCCCTATCCATTACACCACCGTGCCACCCTGCTGTAGAAATGTAGGACCGTGGGAAATGTAGGACCTGTTGAAGAGAAATGTGCAGATGACTGGATAACTCCAATGCAGCTCACCACATGCCAAGTAAAGCATTGGGATTTTGACCTTATTTTGGGCTGTTTCTCATGCCTACTCAAAGGATACCCCACATACATACTATACCCTGTCAACGCTACAGCTAGAACAGAGGCGAATAAGGTGGTTTAAAAAGTCCATTCTTTTCGAATTATTTTTGACCTTTTTTGACATTCCCAGTACCGTTTAGCAAAAATAAACCCCATCGCTGTGGTTCTCGCATAGACCCCTACAACATACAACAAACCGTTTTGAAAAAGCTCACCACGGCCTGAACGACCTCCCTTGTTAGCTCCGAAAAACACGTTTTTTTCGGTTTTAGGATCTCATCTATTGAAAGCAAGATTTATTCTTACTCTATTATCAGAAGGACTCCGACCACCAAGCTGTGTTGTATATAAAAATGTGATGAGCACAATGAAAAGTTTCATGGCTAATATCACGATAATCATTCACCAACAACGTAAGATTACCATTTGAAGCATTCTTCTTCTGCTGCGGGAGAAGGAGGAGCACAGAGCAGTAAAACGATCCACTGTTTTGGTGTGCTTGCTACAGCAATACGCTTTGCGCTCGTTTTTGAAACCGCTCAAGTTGCAGAGGTTACGGAGGTATTCTACATCAAACCTAGAAAAAGAGACTGACGACAGGATAGGCTCAAGCAATAGCTCCAGGCGTGCGCTCGAAGGTACGAGGGATGTTCATTGTATTCTCGGTATAGGTATGGAGGAAAAGGCAGAAGATCCCGAATAAATTTTATCTTTCAATGTAGTCCCCCATAAGCTCGATACACTGGTTTGCTAGGGGGATGGACTCTTTAATACCCTCTAACAAATATGCTTCGTCCCTGTCCCAAAAATGTTCATCAATTGCAGCCTTTAGCCCTTCATCGTCGGAAAAACGCTTTCCACGGAGGTTCCGCTGGGTTGGAGAACAAGAAGTAATCACTCTTGATTTATTGAACAGTAATTGTTTTCTCATCATTGCTGCAGCAGTCATTCTGGTCTTCTTTCACCAAGGATAACTAAAATAGCAATGATTATGACTAAATGAAATCTGTTTATATACACGCAGGTAGTGTCGTTAGCTATTGAAATTATTTATCGAACTTCTAATTATCCGATACCGAAAATACTTCGAACTTCCCTCTCACGATGCAGCACATGTCACTGACTGTGAGGATTATTGTTAAGCCAGTCCGATCGCCCGGCTGATGCTGAGCTCTCCTCCTTCTTTTAGCTGGCTTGGCTTCGGCACTTCATAATGGAAACGGAATTTGTTCATTCACTGAGCGGCTCATACTGTGCTGTTTTGATCGAATCGTAATGGATGGAGCAACCCACGCGCGAGCTCACGTCCAGCGAGCTGCCTGTGCAATGGCTCGGAGAGTCCTAAATGGCTGTCTCATATAGTGAGGGTATCACAATCAGAAGAACATAATAGCTTGTTACTTTATTTCGACTAGCTCGAGCTCTGCTAGCGGTTGTTTCCTCCTCTCTTGCCGCTTGCTCTACTCGTGTGTACGCTTCCCACTCCTATCTGTTCCCCCTTCATCCAATCTGTCCCATGCTAATCTACCCTACAGGTGCTCAGGTCCGGCTGAGCACGTGCAGGGGAAGGAAGCAGAGGGGAGGGGTCACTAAGTACACGTCCAGCTGCCACGCCAGCAGCACGTGCAATGGCTCGGAGGGTACCGAATGGTTGTCCTATATAGCGGAGGCTGATCAATCCAGTGTTTTGATTGTGATACAATCAAAACACTGGATTGATACATCCGCACCAATTGGTTACCGGTTTGTTAAGCGGTCGTTTTCTCTCTCCGCTAACTCAAACCCGTGAAGCATTTTGCGGACGGACAGACATACATACAAATCTATATACATACATACCTACATACTCACAAACATACAAACCGACACACAAAGTTAGTGGTTTATAGAATGGAAGCATCACGATAGTTTGCTTTAGCTAAACTAGTCTTACTTGATTGACTAACATTGTTCAGCACTTCGCGCAGCAAGGAGGACCTTCAACAAGAGGTCCCGAAAGAAACACGCTCCCGGAAGGAAACAACAGAGACGAGATTCGAAACAAGTTAGTTCATTTTAACGCATTAGACTTCAGAAAACTATACGTCTCGGGCACGGTAAAACAACCTTGGCTATTTCCAGTTCTCATCTCCATCTAGAGTCAAATGGATGGGCTCATTTCTTATGCGGACAAAACGTTCCATATCCCAGAGTTCGTCCGCAAAAGTAGTGCCTGTCAATAGGAATAGCTACAATCTCAAGCATGGTAAGTTTTTTTTCTAATACTGTGCAAATTCCTTACGTTCATAGAGACTTCTTCCGAATATGAAAAGCAATCTTGCAGTTGTGAAAAATGGCACCAGTTTTAGCTGTTGCCTTTCGGAACTGGTACCACCTCAATTTTGTACCCTATGTGTGCTGCAATATGGCGAGACAGCTGACCAGCAAAAGGCGGTAAGGCAAGAAAGGAGAAATATGGGGCAAAGAAACGCACACATTTCCAAAGTCGGTGATCCGCCTAAGAGTTCTTGCATCCAGTCCAGAGGTCCTTACCTTTAGGCTTGCGCGGATCTATATCCCTGGCTACATTCCTTTCCTCTCATCTATCAGCACTGAATGCAGCCCATCAATTCGGAAGAGCCGAGAAAGGGCGAGTTATTAAGAACAGAGCCATTCCATGACTTCTCAATACCTTCGTGATTACTTAGTGCGTCTTTCCAAAAATGTGCTTGGTATGTTGATTGGAGACAATGGGATGCCTCCTAATGGAGTAAGGGCTAGAAGACTTTCTCACAGTTTTCCTATGCTTATCATTTCAGAGAATCAGCAGTCGCTGATGGCTTCGCTTGCAAGGGACCTTCTTCGTCAAGTTCGAAGACTTAAAAATAAAGATGAAAAAGAAAACAAGAAGTACGTCGTCGTTTTCTTGAATTTTAATGTGCGCGCAAGTGGAAGTAACAGCCATTTGAATAGGAGTTCGGTGGTGAGCCGACTGTTCTCTCAACATCTTTCAGACTAACCTAAGTTGCATCGGGGCTGCTTGAGCTATTTGCAATTCATCGCTTCACTTTGTCGATTAGTTTTCAACAGTAGTGCTTTTGCAGACCTTAATTAATTATACCAGGCCTATACAAATAGTGGTCCGTCCCAACAGGGTGGAAACAATCGTGAACAGTATTGGTTGGGGGAAACAAGATCTGGCAGTTAGATCCCTGTCAGTTTCTACGAACAATTTCCAAAGTATCCACCCTTTGAGTACTTATACGTATCCAGAGGATAGCAAAATTTTCGTAGCAAGAGCTATGCAGAGAGAAGTGTCAACCGATGAGGAGTACCATAAAATCAAACAAGTTTCGCAGGCGCAAGCAGCTGCCTATACTAGCTTCCTGTCTATCACAAAAGTAGTTACCAAATATTTCAGCTGGAAGGATACGATCCGAGAGCTTCAAATAGAGGGTAGAAAACTGAAAAAGAGAAGGAAAATAGAGCACTTACTGCACAGGCACGTCGACATCGTGAGGCAAGCCTTACGCGACCGATCCATTTCTCAGAGAACAATGAAGGCAGGTGTTGAGATTCCGACTTCATTCAATTCAGAAATTACTAATAATTACTGAACCTGTTACTGAACCACTTATTAAAATTACCATGATTACTACAATTACTTGTTTTCTTTTCTTCTCTTGTGAATGCAGTGTGTTCCTCAGTGCTTCATGCCAATACGGACCCTTTAACCATTCAGTTTAGCTCGAATTTCACGATTTACGGCTGACCCTATCGTTCTCTCGAGTACTGGTTATGCCCGAGGACTAGCTTGAGCTATGTTGAGCCGTAGCCCCTCCTACCGTCAAAAATTAGAGCCGTATGTTATTGCACATTTTCAGAAGCAAAGTGTTTTTGGAGATTACGACAATTATGATGAATTAGACGACGTGATAAGAAAAGGACCTAGAAAACAACAGGAACCATCCAATTACAAAAAACTGATGCAAATTCCAGGGAATCTTGTCCGTGAAGGTGAGAGCTCATCGATGTTGTCGAGCTTTATCGTTCATATATGCCCTTCATCTCAGCGGCAAAACTAGTTATGATGATCGAAGGGAAAAACATTACAAACTTCGACAGGAAAATGTTGGAAATTCTGTCGCCACGCTTCTTTTCTGTCGTTCCTGATGAAGATGACGAAGAAAAGGTAAGAAGTTCACGTCCAACTGGATAAAATGGTCATTTAGTGACAGCTGTACTGTAGGGTTTTCTCCGAAACAGCAATGAAAGTCTTTCTATCAAGCCATCTCAACGAATAGTCGTCAAGCGGATAACTTGCAGCGCTTTCCTCAGAACGGTACACATTGATACCCCTGTTTTGTGAGGAATAAGTTGCCCTTTGCCTTGAACTCTAGGACAACGTTCTAATCACAGCAGCATCTTCTTTTTCGGTTTATTGCTACGTTCGACCTTCTGGAGAATGCGCTTTTCAATTAGCTGGGCGGCTATCTCCATCATCCGGCCTAAGCCCAGCTTGTATAGGCTCTTTTCTCTCCGGCTTTCCCGGTTCGTTCTCCGAAACAACGAACTGAACCTGGGCTTGGACTCCTCATTCTTTGACCCAAAGCTGATAGCGGGCTTTTTCAGTGGCTTGGTCCATGGTGTTGTCCAAGTCCCATGTTTAAACCGCCAGTCCTTTCTAGGGCATTCTATAAGATGTGATCACTCATCTAGAACGCGACAGGGCAATGACAGACAAACAGGACCAGAAAAGAACTAGAAAAAGATAACAGTACATCTTAGCCATTGATTTCGGGTATGGAGCTCCGGCGAATTTTGGGTTTCCCGTGTTTGCTTGTCAACAGTATAGCTTTTTTCTATGAAGTGCCGTTCGGATTTTGCGACTCGAATTTTTAATTGAGCGGAATGAGTTACTCGTTGGTTCTGTAGCCACTTGCTTGTAGTACAATTCTGGGGATATAGTTTGCCGCGCATGCTCGTATTAAATGCCTTTCAAGCCGAAAGCCGCTACAAATTTTACAGCCAGAAAGGGAGGGCTACGAACTTAAGGACAAGATCGCCTTGCCTTCTTGATCACATCTTGAGACGGAAGCCAGTGAGGCGCTGGCTTTATTTCGTAATTGATTAGCCCAGTTGGTTAGCGATGTTTGGCGAAGTTCTCTGCCATTAAACGAAAAACATGCGGAATGTCGTGAGGAAGAAGCTTAAGCTGTACGCACGTATTAATCATAGGGGCATACTTTCTAAACCGCGATTGGATGGCTAGGCATCGTAGAGGAA
The DNA here is from genome assembly GCA_036418165.1 of Cooperia oncophora. NCBI lineage: Eukaryota > Metazoa > Nematoda > Chromadorea > Rhabditida > Trichostrongylidae > Cooperia > Cooperia oncophora. Next base: position 34,478 of record MU912909.1, read on the forward strand.
ATTTCTGCTTGGAGGCGTCATGCTGATCAGTTGTTGTGTGCCTGCATGGAACGCGGCGCTTTTCACCCTCCGGAGAGACGGGGTTCAAAATTTAACGACTTGACAATCTGCCAACCACACAATCTCCTCAAGAGGTACAGCAGAGGCAAACGTACCAGTAACAGACACTCGGCTTAGATTGATTGACATTAATGTTTCAAATTTTCAAACTCTAGCTGGACGCGTCTATGGGTGATTTATGTACGTTTGAGCATCTGCTGAACGTCCGCTGCCTCATTGTGAGTGTGACTCCCCTCACATTTCGTCCATCCTTCCTTTGCCAAACCTTACCCGCTTGTTAATCGGAGCGTTCTGAGGCTGTCTGCCTCCAAATTATTCGGTTGTTCTATAGACGTTTTTGTTATTTAGGTTTCCGGAAAGTTCTTCAGGTTTTGTGACTATTCTTTTATTCGTACATTCACTGCTGCTATTTAAAACTCATTCTGCCTTGCTTTTAAGTAGCACTCCTAGTAGAGAACTGTTCTTGCGCTACTCTGATGGTATACATTGCCGTTTCACCATTGCTTCTATAAACCTTCTTTTTTCAAGATTTTTTTCAAGGCATGTGAATAAGGGAGCACTTCGGGACGATTTTTTCTTCTGCCTATAAATTGGAGGCAATCCGCATCGAACACAGCTCAACAAATTAACAGGTGTGAGGGCCCAATAGTGACTAGGAAGGCATCTGTGCGGCGGAATGGCTTCAGCAAATTTATCCGTTCTGGAGTTTCAGCCTTGAGCATGAACCTCATTAGCGCGTCAACCTTAAAGCAATGATCTGACGAGGAATTTTAGGGGCGATTTTGGAGCGCTGACTCGCATCCCCCCCCCCGCCCTCCCCCCAAACAGTTCGAGAGGTAGCAGAAGAGCTAGGCCTTGGCAAATCCATGTGCTGCAGATGGTCTGTGAGAACGCATTTAGGGAAGGCGAAAATTCGACAATTGGGTGCCCCCACAATCGGAGGTGGCGGCAGGAATACGGCACGTTCTGTAGAGCGTTTCCTTCGTGCATGCTTTGCCGAGCAGAAACGACCTGTTTTGGGCCGATTGTCACCCCATGTGATTACACACCATGGTTTCATGATATGATAACAGGAAGACGGCTTCCGGACAACAGTGGTTGGATTTTGACGAACCACGAGCGTAATTAATTCCAAAGCCGAAACTCACGAAAAAAAAGGCTCTTGGTCACGGCTTTGGTGGGTATCGGCTGGTGTGCCCACTACTAACTTTTTATCACCAGGCCAAACCATCACAGACAGAACCTATTGTGAGGCAGAAATCGACGAATTGTTACCGAAATTTTGTTCAGTGCTAGCCAAAATTATCAAAGAAAGGTGGTCGATTCCTTTGGATGACACACGCCGCGCCCCACACGTTTCAAATCACTATCCGGTAAATTGAAGACGAATTGGGCGTTGAAGTTTCTACCATGCAACCGCCATATTTCTCAGACATTTCGCTCCAACGACTTATCACCTTTTCTACTTTTTCAGAACTCCCTTGCTTTGGAAACATGACTTCATCATCAGGGAGCTAGGCAAAAAAGCTTTAGCGGATCGCCAAGCCTCTCGGCACCCAGTTTTTTCACTCTGATCGGGATTTCTCAACGTGCTGTCGCATATTGCAAAAGTTGTCGCTGATTCCGAATGTTGCCCTATTTCGAGTTAAATTTCGGATGAGTATTAGAAAGAAGTCACGACTCGTTTAAAGTGAAAACACCAAAACGCTCGATGACTTTTCGCGGACACCTGCAATAGAAAGCCTGCCATGCCCATAGCGGCCTAGGCCCGGCTCGGATTACGTGGGTCCCGTGGATCTTGGGTATCATCTAAAGAGGCTCTGAAGCGCGGGCCAGGTGTGGCTCAGCTCGATGCTCTACCCAATTCACATCTGATCCTACATCGTGGGCATTGTCAGACATACACTCATGTCTGTCCAATTTCCGAGCGGAAGGGCAGACAGATAGGCAGGCAGACGGGCAGAAGGACGAAGAGTCAATTATATAGGAGGGATTGCACAAGAATGGAATATTATTATTTCCAGAAGCTCCTTACATTTTTTTTTGGGAATTTCGTGTGATTTTGCAGCGATTTCGAGGCTCAGTTATGCGGTCTATGGAAAGCGTGTTGAGTGCAAAACCGTGAGAACAAGCATCCGATTCTTATACAGGCACAGAATAATCATTTCACGCTCTGCCGTGCAAAAGGCACCTACTCATTTTTCCAGCAGTATAAAGAGGGTTGCAATTAAGGCGGTCACGAAAAATGCAAGAGCGACAGGAGACGTTTACATGACCCTAACATGGGATCACCAATTTCTTCTCCTCCATGTTTGAGAACAGAATAGATCAGATTTTGGCAAAGGGCAGTGAGGATACAGGGGTGGCTAAAAAAAGTCACTTTGCTTCATTGACTTTCAAGGCGCTGTAAGTTACACTTTATAAATTCTGATCGGACATTACTACCAGCATATTAAAGAGCACATCAAATACTATTATGACACCTCGCCACAGCCATCTGGAGGAGCGCCATCGGGAGATTCTGGCACGCAACCGCGATGTGGTACCTGAGATCAGCGGGGTAGTCGATTTCTCCGCCATCGTAGACCACCCTATTGAACTCCGCCCGAACCGGGTAATTGAGGGGATTCAGGTTAGGGGACATACTTCAATATTACATCTTCTTCAGGTACTCAGCCCCCTTCCATTCCAAGTA
>MU912910.1:0-10639 GCA_036418165.1 Cooperia oncophora
GACAGTGGGATACTCACCCATTTGAAAATTCACTCTATATGACTTCACTTATCTTATTCACTTAACTCATAGTCAGTAACTTGATGAGAGGTCACCAGTCAGCGTGTAAGCAATTAATCTGGGGGTATCCCACTGGCAAGTATGCCGAGGTGCGAAAAAGTAATTATAAGGTCATCCCAAACTATATGTGCACACCCCTCTTAACTTTCGTGGCGCATGTCCGCGGGCATCGCCCTTTCGGGTAGCTCTGACCGCATGTTATGCTTTCGTAGAGTCTCAGTTGTCGAGGGCGTAGGGTTAAAGGAGGAAGAGTGGTAGTCCGAAGAGCGTAGGCACGGAATATGGTGTTTTTCATCTTGTTCTACTCCGTCGATGTTTTTAAGAGCTCCCCGAGCCGCTCGCTTCCTCCTGCTCAGCTCTGGTGCAAGGTCGTTCATCATAGTTACTCGACTACGGTACACACAGCTAGGGCATCCAAAGATGTTCAATACAATGAGTGAGAATTGGGCATCAGAAACCAATCCGTTCCTCATGAACATCGTCTTTGTCGGATTCATCTACGAAGAGACCACACGCGCGCAGTCGAAACGTGCCAGCATTCGCTCTGCTTGCTCGATATTTAGTGTTATCAGAACGATGTGAAGGAGCAAACTGTATGAAAGCACAATTAAGTGGCGGCTTCGGGCGGGAACTGTCAGATAGATATGTAAACAGGGTACAGCATCGTGATGTTGAAAGGTGTTGTCAGTAGACCCCCCCCTCCTCTAAAAGAACCTAGGTATGACTCCGCCCTCTTCGCAACACCTGTTCTGCCTCTTTCCTACCACCGTTCCGAGCTTCCTGAACGAATTTTTTCCGGAGGTGTAGGCTACTGTACTACTCCCAACGAAAATTTCCATTTTCCGTCGAGCGCGGGTGGTGGAGGTCAGCAACCAACTATTAGGTTGTCCGGAAAGTTCTGCACGTTTCAAGTGTTTGTCTTAAAACGATTTAGACTTTTGAGAAGTCGTTTTGTAGATAACTGCTGTTTTACGCCGCAGTACGCGTTACGAACAAATTATCACAAGAATGCTGAGTTATGGGCAAAAGTCGTGCCCCAGGCGGGAGTCGAACCCGCACCTCACGCTTTCCGGGCTATCCGTTACGCCACCAGGGCCTATTTCACCCTCTCAGCTTAACGGCTTATGCCGTAGCCTTACAGCACTCACACGTTTAACTTGGTGAGCCGGTCAGCCGTAATCGTTAGATATCGGCATGGAACCGCGAGGCCGAAGGCTTTACAAGTTTTTGAAGCTGTTTTGTTAGATAACTGCTGTTTTACGCCGCAGTACGCGTTACGAAAGTTATCACAAGAATGCTGAGTGGTATGGTGAGTGCTGTAAGGCTACGGCATAAGCCGTTAAGCTGAGAGGGTGAAATAGGCCCTGGTGGCGTAACGGATAGCGCACTCGCCCGGAAAGCGTGAGGTGCGGGTTCGACTCCCGCCTGGGGCACGACTTTTGCCCATAACTCAGCATTCTTGTGATAGAATATTTTATTAAACTCATCGGATTCAATTCCAAATAAGCACCATTCGAATCAGTCAGCACTTTTGCCATGTACGGACAGCAGTCGAGAAATCCCATTAAAGAAAAAAAAAACTGGGTGGTCGAGAGTTCACGAAATCCACGAAGGCTTTTTTGCCTGGTCCTGATATTTTTCAGCAGAAGAGGAGTTTTGAAATATTTGAAAAGTGATAGTCGAATTGGCGGAAAGGTCTGAGAATATGGCGGTGAGGTGTAAGAACTTCAACCTTCAGTCATGTCAATTTTGGCATGCGATTTGTGAAACGTGTTATCGGGCGTGTCAATGCCGCAGAGAATCGACCTTCTTCTTCATAAGTGTTGGCTGCAGCTGACGAATTTTGTGACATTGTACGTCATTCAGCCAGTAGGCGTTTACTGGCTGTGTGGTACTTGGCCTGGTTGATAGGAAGTTTAATGTGGATCACACAGCCCATGCCGATCACACATTGACGCACAGAATCTTTTTTTTCGTGAGGGTTCGGCTTTGAAAATTACCTCGGTGGTTCGTCGAAATCCAGCCACTGTCCGGAACGTCTCCTGTTATCATACATGACCATTTTTCATCACAGGTGACAATTCGTCCCAAAAATGGGTCGTTTCTGTTGCGCAAAAGCAGTGAAGAGAAACTCGAGACGTGCCAATTTCTGCCGGTCAATCAATATTGGGCCACCCACTTATCGAGTTTTTTCACCTTCCCAATGCGTTCCAGACCATCTGCAACAGTGGATTTGCCAACGCCTAGCTTTTCTGCAATCTCTCGAACTGTTTGGGATGGGTCAGCTCCCAAATCGCCCTGAAAATCATCCGTCAATAGTTGGCCTATTAAGGGTCGACTGCCATTAGGCTTCATCTTCACGCTGAATACTTCAGAACGCAACTGTCTGAACCATTGCGCAGCAGTGCTTTCTCTAGCACTATTGGGCCCCCACACCTGGTTAATTTGTTGAGCTGTTTCGATTGCGGATTGCCCAATTTATAGTCGAAGAAAAAAATCGTCCGAAGTGCTCTTTTCACATGCTTGAAAAAATCTTGAAAAAAAGAGATGGTCAATTAACGCTAATGTCGAAACGCGCAGATATACCATCAGATAACTGGCGCAAGATTCTCTCAGGAATGTACTCACAGGAGACGCAGAGGGAGTCTGAGTTTTATCAGCAATGAATGTTCAAACAAATAGTAACACAACGTGCAGAACTTTCCGCGACATCTGATCTATTTTTCAAACTAGTAGAAAATAGTATTTATATAGTAGCTCGGTGCGCCACCCACATAGGGGAGGGGTAAATAGCGAATTGGGGAAAAACAATCGCGAAAAGTCAACCAAGCGGAAAAATTTTCCCCACCTAGATATTTTCTTCGTCAAAGGAGTATACCTAACCCCCCCCCCCCTTCTCACCAATCTCCCCCTAGTTCAAGTACGACCGCTTCCCAAGGTTCCGTTTCCCACACATTGCTGTACATGGGTGTTAACCTCTTCTCAGATGGCTTCTGGACCCAGATAATCAGATTAACTTGGAATTTAACACTGACGCTTGATACGCTTTAGCAATATAGTACTTGATTACACAACAACAACAACAACAACAATAAATTCGAAATATTTTATTACAATCTACGAAAATAAAGGCACACAGTGTTAGGTATATTAAAGCTTTGTTCGTTCTTTTTCGAGAAGAGCACAAATTTGATGAGCAGTGTATTGAGCAAATTTTGTAGTATACCGATAACGATAGATTTAGTCAACTTCGCTAGACTGGTAAAACTCTCGGTATACGACTACTGCAGACTAGAAGAATGGTTTTGCACATGATTTACCGGACTAGAATGAGATAACGACCTATGAACTGGTGAGAAGTCTCGTTGATTCTAACTACTGTCTACTTGTATTCAACATCAGACCCTTACGATTGTAGCAGTTGGTCTTCGTACTGTTTCACGAAGCATTCACCGACGGGGAAGAAGTCCCAATCTCTGAAAATAACCGAACATAGTTAACGTGGATTCAGATACAGTTTATATCCAGCCAGTCGAGTCGCAATCAGTCGGTACCCGCCTGCAGCGTTCCCACGACTGGCTGTTTTCTTCCGATCACTACTCGATCGCCATTGGTAGAGCAAGGGAGGAGAAGGCAGGGTTCATTCCGCGCTGCTCCCGCCGCCCCCGACTCGTTGGATGTTATGAACTATAGGTCACTGAATGTGAAGGCTTCGTTCAAGAGGTCACCGAATGTGAAGGCTGCGTTCACAAGGTCACTGAGTTGTGGAAACTGAGAAGAACTTAAATCCAAACGAACATTTTCGGACAGCGGGCGAGTGGTCGCGTCGCGGTCATTGCACTGGGAAGCGATTAGGTCACGATACACGAGACATTCGTAGGAGCGAGAACATCATTTGATTTGTAGGAAATGATACAATCGAGAGCTATGAAACCCTGGAACATACTTCAAATTGGGGGAATTTTACAGGACTTCCTTCTAGTTTTCTGGAATCTCAGAAGTTCCTCCCACACTTCTTTATCCACGTTTTTAACCGTAACAGTTTATCCTAGAATCCAAAAGAAAACTGCGATCACACCCAAACTTGTTTAGGGCGCCACATCACGAATGTCTGTGCTACAACACAAAACATATTTTCTGGAACTTGTACATACTTCAAATGCACCTATGTGGAACAGTTATCCTATTGCACCCACTCAGTTGCTCTAGCATTGGTGTTTCTAGGATTCTTGTTATCACATGGAAATAAAGATATTTTCGTCGTCATATTTGCCTTCAGTTCTAAAGTGAACTACCGCGCACCTTCTTTGCTAGCACTACACCCTTCTGAACTACCCAGTAACCCTGTCGCACTAGAATTATGTCCTAGAAATTTCTATCTTTGCTCATGAAGGATTCTAAAAACTCAAAAAAAAACCCGACATAAGGTTTCGTACGACGGGGGCTTTAGAATCCGCGTACGCTTCTTATTGAATAGCTACGTGAGTGTGTCTATGATTGTAGCTCATGTCTAAGTGACTCCATGAACGGTCTGCGAACGGAGAAAGGAACATATGTGGAACTACTCATTCACCTTCCAATATATCAAACACTGCATGTTTCAACTTCCAATTTTCATGTGAAATCTCCTCCCTCGCGCCAGATTCAACGCGACCCATGCAATGACAGCGACAGCCCAACTGGCTCGCCCGCTGCTCCGAAATGTTCGATTGGCCATTTTAAGTTCTTGCTGGAGGACTGCTGCCCAGGAACTTTGCGATAGACGCACGTCAGTCCCGCAACCCTAGGTGGGAGCGCCTTCATAAACAGCTATCGATCGGCGCCGGCTCCAATGTTTTGGGAGTGGGGGTGAGTAGAAGAGAACCAGGCTGCGCGCGTTAGTGTTTTGGAGAGTTAAGGAGAATAGGAAAGCATCAAGCTGCGTCATTAAGGGTCGAACAACAGCGATATTGCTGTTTTGCGACCGTTCAGCAGACATTTCTGTTGCGTGAGACGTAATCATACAGCCTGGTACTCCCCTATTCTCCCAAAAAGGATAAAAGGATGAAGTCTTCGCCTCTGGCCAATCCCTTCATCGGATGCGCGAGGCATACTATTTCCATTCAGAACTGTAATGGCTTATTGAATGCGATGTGGCCTATACAATGACTTGCGGGGGTGGGCAGCAGATGTACAAGTCAGTGTTCTTAGCCTCCCACACGAATCTGGTACCAGTTTACCATCCTTGCGAGGTAGGAGGCTTGATTGGTCATGCGGCGGCGAGTCGACCGAGATTTGAACCATGGACGCGACGGTAAGCGCTGCCCCCTGCTTGCCACTACAGCATCTCTGCCACCCTTAGGAGCGTAATCTCCCATACTCTCCCAAAAAAACTAGCGGTCGCGTCGATCGATACCCGTCTACGGCTAGCCACAGCATTGGAACGTTTTGAAAGGGTATTCGCACAACCACGCCATCATCGCGAAGTATAAATCCATCCGAACATTATCAGGTCATAAACAGAACTAAATCTGGTGGGTATTCCTTATGCTCGCTCTGAATACATCCATTTGCTTACACATTGTTATTCAGTGACCATTTGACCTTTACTGAGTCTACTGTGTTTCTTGGGAGATGTTCTACGATTACTTCTATGCACTGAACGACCTTATCGCCCGTCCCTCAAAGTAAATCAAGATGTTCTGTGTTACACTTACGCCATTGCAAATATATCCTCGTCATCCGGGCAGTTGATTAGGGCGGTCGTCAACGGGCCGCAGCGCGTGCCAGGAACTATTTGCTTTTTCCAGGCTAATTTAGTCATTTTTTCCAACTTTTCACTGTTTTGGCTACTCCCAGATTAGCAGCTCCTTATCTTCACAAGGTGGAAAAAATGACTAAATTAGCCTGGAAAAGCAAATAGTTCCTGGCACGCGCTGCGGCCCGTTGACGACCGCCCTAATCAACTGCCCGGATGACGAGGTTACTAACTTGTATGGGTCGTTAAAAATTAGAAGCACACTCAGTACTACCACATTTCTCTAAGTATTCGGAAAAACTTAATTGGAAAGGGCACAAACCTATTATCATATTTCTCTCGAACGTATGTTTCTTGACCTGTGTATTCAGTGTCGTCTTTATTAACCAAGTGTTGCAAGAAGAATCTGAAAACAAAACTTGCGATTCTTGACTCTGTTGGTTAAAACAAGGTGGTTTAAGACAAACGATAATCTTACAATTTGCACTGCTCTAACTTCAACTCTTGTCTCTTGGCCTGCCTTGCTTTCGAACGATGTCAGTATGTGCAATAATAATCAGTATGACCTGATCGTGCCAAAATGATACTGCAGACCTTCATCTTATTTGCGAATGAATGCACTTTTGATGCGCCTGTCTCTGATAAAACGACGTTTACACACTCCTTAGCCCTGCAGCAGACTTAGGCGTGCGATTCACGGAATTGGTTGCCTCGCGGAATATTAAGTCTGCCGACAAACTGTCATGTTTGTTGGACAGAGAACAGAAATAGTTGTGAGATGAACTGAAGGATATCCTTTTGGAATTCCACCAGAAGCATGAGACTCCATTTCAGGTATGCTTGAGGAATGCAGCCACGCCTACCCGATCTCAGGGATCTTTCGAGTATACCTCTGGGGACGCACCATGCATTCTACAGCGACGGTATCCAATGATCTGCAGTTGGTGAGCGGCGTGACCCACCTCAATTGTCAGCACTCCTTATTTTTCCACCCCTCCCTTCCCTCTATACCGCACCAGAGTTCATCAACTCAATAGTGATTGTTTAGAAAAGATCAGCGGAGCAAGAAGTGGTCAACATCGCTAGGAGGTTTTTGCGAAATCGCCCCTGGTCGCTTTGGGGAAGGGGTAGTTCCTGCCTTGAGAGAACAAAAAAAGGGCCCCTCTAAGCGAAAAAAATAGAAAATTCCACTAGAAAAAAACCCTGCGATTGCTGCTTTTTACCTATCAAGCGCCCTATATCTCTAGTAAGATTTCGAAAAAGCTGGCAAGGGCCGGAGGAAACTGGTAAGGTAATAAGGTAGCTGTGAGAGCGCAGATCATTTTGGAGGAGTAAATTTGGGGGCGGGTCGACACTGAAAGAGGAAGTTCCGGGGATCGCACTGACACTGCCGATCCACGCATCCCAATGTTGTGCCTGGTTGCGAGGCCAAACAGTCTGCACACCCCCCCTCCCCCGCCCCCAGCAACCGAAGTTGGTATTTTACAACGAAGGAAATTCAAAGGCGGAGAGCCTCTACACGAGTGGATAGCATTTCCGAATTGTTGAAAACCAAAGCACTTACAGATAGTTGGCAAAGTTGTGTTCCTTGGTAGTGTGGATTTCGAATCCTCTTGGCAATCGATCGAATGTCTCTTTGCCAATGTCACAAATGAAGCATGACGATTCGAGTTTTTCTGTCGCTGATTCTTGCTGATCACGAAGTTCACCGAAGGCATCGATGATCAAACCTGGAACGGTGAAGCATAATATCGACGTTCTTGAAACACATGCATGGAGGAAGAGGCGTGACTTCCAGGGAAGGGCGTGCCTCACATCACTTTTTCATCTTTGTGAAGTAACAGTAAAGAAGTAGTTGTACCTTGCATGATGGCAACAAGAATAACGATGACAAAGAAGAAGAACGAGATATCATAGAACATTCGTGGGTATTCGAGTTCATCTCCATATGGTGATTCTAATTCGTCTCCAATACCCCCACCAGCTCGCACACCAGCGTAGAAGTGGTAGATGAAACACTGAAAAACGGATTATTACGAATGAAGTCCAGTCCAATAGCAGTTCTGGAGCAAAATGAAGACAGAGGCGAATACGGATTACTTCAAAAAAGGTTTCTGCGCAGCAGCGGACTATTAGCCTCCACTACGCTACCAGAGATGCTCTGTCTTTTTTTTTCTGGCTTAATCTTTCAAACCTGCATTTCAGAAAAAAACTTTGTAAATTTATCAAGTACTGTGTGATACATTACCGTGAGCATGTTGTGGCATTTGCGATCCGGTTCCTCACCATCTTCACCTTCTTGAACAAAGAACTTTCGGAAGAAATTGAATGCGATTACTGTATACAGATACACAACCACCAAAACCATCATGATGGTGAGGATCAACTGAAAAGATATCAGTTGACAGTTGCCATGTACTATTGTTTAGAAGCCCTGCAATCTTTCTCAAACACCAGTTGCAAAGTTATAGTATTTAATCCATCTTACATACTGCGCCTGCAGCTGGAAGGAATCGTGGAGAGGGTAAAATTCCAGTAAGGTTGTTTTCTAGCCACAAGCAAGCGGAAATTAGCACATGACAACCTACATATTCACACCAAGGCTACCGGTGTCAGGAGAATGAGGAATGAGCCCGCCCTGGCTGCGCTTCCCACCAGTAGTGATCGACTCAGCAAGAATACAGCCAGTGGTAGGAAAGCGCCGCAAATGGGCTCATTCCATGCCTTCTGGCACCGCCCAGACTGACTCCAAGTTATTAACTGCAAGAAGTCATTACGAAAAGGATGTAACCATCATTACAGCACATTCACCATGGCTGTGTGCAGGAAGAGTGGTCAAAAAGCAACACTAGGGCTATTAAGAGGCATCTGTGAAGAAACTATATGAAACTCCTCAAGGACCGTTTGTGCCGTGTTTGCGTGTAGATCTTGGATATTCAGTGCTTCTAATTACGGCTCCCGAAAAAGGCGTAAACGACGAAGATAAGCCGAAACTGAACAAAGTGTCTGAGAGTCGTTTGGCAGATTCACCACCAGCGTTAGAAAGTTCGCAGATATAGTGTTGTACAGTGCGGATGAGGGGCGTGTCAGTGGGGCGGGGTTTAGCGCACCGCCAGCTCGTTCTCCAATAGTTGTTGAAAGCGGGTAAGTGATAGCAGCTGGTAGGAAACGACTATACGAGCGATATAATAATCTTCTTGCATGCACAAAAAAACGGGCTGGTGCCGCGCCCAACTCATCCTCCCCTCCCTCCCCTTCGACATGTCCCAACATCCGCAGTGAACAAAACCATAGGGCCCATTATAGATGGCCAGATCCTCGTCTACCTGGTGACTTCACCTGCCTAGCTCGAGAGATTGACCTAGTTAAGAGGCTTTATGAAAAGACTAAGTTTTGACGAAGCTGCTTATTGGGTGTAGGCTTGTGTGACGTTGAAGCAGAACTTGTGAGAAATCCTCGCGAAGCTACTATAAATTTGGTAAGCTCCTCACCTGTTGTAAGTTATGAGTAACAGATTGAAGAATTGCTTTTAACATAGGGAAAGAGAGTACAACGTCGATCAGATGGAATGCGTAGAAGAAAGGCGAAATGAACACTCCACAAGCCGAGCAAAGCAGATAGCCGACACGGTAGAGGAATTGCCCGTTGGTGAAAATGACACCGATCCAAAGCCAGCAAGTATATCTGAAACGTGTTTGGCTTTTACTATGTTCTATGTAGCAACAAGAAATTCTTTTCTTGGTACGCGCCACGTCTTTAACTTTCATTCGAATTCATGCAAATAATAGCGTGTTTAGCCCCCATGATTACTCTTGAGCAGAATCCAATGCCTGGAGTAGCTTACTACGAAGACGAGCAGAAACAATTAGAATTCGCTGCAGTGTTCGCACTTGGAGGTGTGTCAACACACGCGGTGAGGAAACACCTCCAAGCGCGGCGATTTTATCGCAGGCTGGTGCAGTGAGGCTGCGTGCGGCCAGAGTTGCGTGAAATGAAGCGGTGAAACCAGAGTTATTTCCTGTTTAGAAAATACGTCCTACTCGCGTGCGATGCTGCGAGACGATTGGTGCAGAGGTGACTCTGCGAGTTACTTTATCAGCATAGTGAACTCACCGATAGTCGAAGCTGTTATCACTTGAGCTTTTCTCCTCGCCAAGTATGGAGGTTAGAATTTCTTCATCAACCTAGAACGAAATGAATCATGTAACGGCAAAACTACTCACTGCCATTAATTACAACGACAATAAATGATTATGCAAAGACTACGGAGGTGGCTGGACCACTTTATAGACCTCCCTTTTGATCCCGGAGGTTGTCGTAGCCTTTCTCGTGGTGGCAATTAACGCTGCCCTGTTGGTGATTTTTTCAGGTTCAGGAGAATGAGGTCCTTAGCTTTTGGTCGTGGCACTCACAATCAGCCAAGAAATTTCTACTGACACATTAACCGACCTTCAAACTGATCGTATCCCTACGTTTGGCATGTTGTGGCCCCAGGTTCACATTTTTGGAAAGGTTCGGGATGGAGATGAATTAACATGGCCACAATGAATCTTCAGAACCTCGCCGTGCACTACTACCGGCTTATACAGCCGACCAGATCAAGTGGATAGTAATGATGACACTTGGTGTAATTGAGGGGATTCAGTTCACGGCATCGCAGGTGAAATAGCTTGCATTCTGGCTAGCTGACCGCGATTCGACACAGAACTTTGGTGGAAATTCAAAATCATTTGGTTAGGCAGCCTCGCCCCAAACCATTTAATAGAATTCAAGACCTAGAGGATCCGCTTATAAGTGCTTCATTATAACTTAGACCTCCAAACAGCAAATGACTTAACAGCG
>MU912910.1:12714-36985 GCA_036418165.1 Cooperia oncophora
TATTCATTATGCGAAACTCCTCAAGTTCACTTAGTACTGTAATTCTTCTCAGGACCCCGCAAAGGGCATTCACGTGCTCAGCGCTTATATAAAGGCGGCCCGAGTCGTCAGCTCTCATTCTGTCTAACCTCCATTCTCTGCCGACAGTGTTCATCACACACTCCTAGACACAAGCCGCGCCGCCCCCGAAATAGGGGCCGAACTGAAGGAAGCACGACAGCTTGGATAACCGCCAAAAGCCGGAATACCGGAAGGCGAGTACCTGCCACTTATAGAAGGCAGAGAACCACACTTTTCGAGTGTGAGAGGCTACCTCGAGGGCAACCTCGACGTAATCGATCGAAGCCATATCGATTGACTATAGCCAGCCTCGTACAGGGTGTCCAATAGGATTTCGTAACGCTCGTCTGTACAGTTGGCAACACAGACTCGAGCCTCGATCCCATTGATTTCTAGCTATAGTCTTCACCACTGTGTTGTGGTTCTTACATTTCGCGATTTCGTCTGCGCGTTGAACGAAAGCAGATCTTATTTTGGCGATCTAACTACAACATTTCAGAACAGATATGAGTGATCACGACATGCCTATGGAGGACGCAGATATTGAGCGTCTACTGTTAGAGGAACCGACCCGGTCCGATCAGATTGCTTCAATGAAAGCATCTCTAGATACCCTCGTCGGCACGGTTAAGGATCTAGCATGTAAAAATGCTTTACAGGTACGGGTGTCGGGTGTGTAATACGATGTTAGATAAAACAAATCTTCCGAGACAAACCCAAAACCATAGTAAGCTGCTTAAAAGACTACTTCCCTTCGGAAAAGAGGCAGGGAGATGAGAAAATTTTGAGTGCTCTTTTCGAGCATGACTTGAAGACTCTCGAAGGAGAGCTTCGAAAATTGACTTTTGTGAGCGAGCTCTACATTCAGTGGACTCGCTGATAGATCAATTGATTAATGAGTCGGTAATAGAAATACTGGCTCAAGCGGAACACGACGACAGCTGTATGCGCGAGTTAGCGCTCCTGCTAGAGTGGACACAATGCAAGTGGTAGATGAAGTGTCAGAGATTGTAGAAACAAAATATGATAGAAAAATATGATAGAAAATGCAGTGAGACCACTTGTTTTAGACAAATCAGTCCAGGTTCCACAGCAGAGCACAGCTTCGTCAAGCGCGGCTTCGAACCCCGCGGCAACAGAACAACTTAACCGGTTCGAGTTCGAAAACGTGGACTGTCACGCTACATTCGATCCCATCGCGGCAGCGCAAGGTAAGCAGCGTGATCATGTAGTTCGTCTCGAGGCGATGGCAAATTGCCGCCCACCGGTCTAAATAAATAATATTCAGCTCGAAAAGACGAACAAGCAGCAGCAGACGCAGAAGGAATCCCCTTGGATAATCCCGACAGCAGGGCACCAAGGTGAGTGTACTAACTTTCCGTTAGGGTTCTTCACAAGGGGTTGAAATGGCTCGCATGTTCGCTGCGCTGACCCTACCCGACGTGAGTGTGTATAATGACCCGAACTGGAGAGATTTCTGGGACTTTCTAGCCCAATTAAAGTTAAAGTATCAAGGGCTATGACTCGTAATGACGAGTGTTAATTTTCAAACATGGATGAGCTTTCGCTGCGGTCCTGGCGATGCTTTTCCCAAATCTGTGAAAACAAGCTGGATTCACAAGTTATAGTCGAGACTTGTGCGAAAATTCACAGGACACAACGAATCTTCCGCACAGTTAAATGCCTACATGAAGCTGAAGACGCTACGCATGGAAGAGGACCTGACAAGCTACTGTGTTGAATTAGAGAAAATCACGCAAATAGCCTATCCTGGAGCCTCCGAAAAGGAGCTGTCGCGCACAAGAGCATAAGAACTGGTTGCACAGCTATCCGATTAGCCAGAATATCTTCAGCTCTACACGGCAATGGACTTAATCCAAAAGATGTTGACATACAAATGGTCAAAGCATGCGCAAAGGGGCGACCACGCAACAGACAACACGCGCGACAGCTACTAGCGACCTGGATGACTCAAATCGCTGCAGACGCTCTCCTCTAGAGAACGCAGCCCTGCAGAAACCAGATTCGTCCAAAAGCCAAGAATAAACAGTATTCTGCATCCGGTGTGTTGCAACCCAAATTGAGGAACAGGCCAAGCGCCCCGCGTTTCATAAGAAGCTGCCGAAATGTTACAAATGCAACGTGTGGACATTTTTCGAGGGACTGCAAGAAACTGTGGCTGCTCAACTCGCAGTGAGCACAAAGAAAACTGGCGAAACTGATCCAAACGCGCCAAGTGTTTTCACCGCGCACAAACGGCTCAGTATGATGGAAGAAACGTCTTCGCCATGCAGAGGTCTAGTAGGCGAGCGAATGACCAGAACGGTGAAGCTTCTCGTGCTGTCACGAAAAGCGCTCTCAGGCACTGGATCCCAGATAAGCATAATAATCCGGCTTCGAAGTGCTGCGAGCAGGTTCGGCAGCCTCTGCTTCAACTTCGATGACGTTGAAGGATTTTCCCGCTACCGAGCCGAGCGTAAATCTACGATGCCTCAGGCAACAAAATGCAGTTCGAGGGAGCAGTGAGGTGACAATAGAATTTGAGAGAGGTGAGAAACGCCGTGTTGCATTATTCGTAAAGCCTGGCAGGAGACGACACCTTGGTTTTAAGAAGCCAACGCTTTGGAAACCCTCGGAATCAAGCCTTACTACATTGGACGCAAGATTCAGGGACTCATATCCCCCTCTTTCTCAGGCATTTCTTAGCACGATTTCAAACCAGATCATTTATGTAGAATCTTCTAATTTTTCAACAAGGGAAAGTGGTGGCCGTCCACCGCAGGTAGGTCATAGAGAAAATCTGCTCGTCGCAGCGGTGTATAAGTACAGAGCCCAAACTTGAGCAACTCCGTAGCCTCTAGACACGCAACACCTTCAATGACTGGCAACTCTGACGCAGCGCAAACCCCAAAATGTGAAGGTCATTCCTTGTCACACGTTCAGTTACAAATGAGCTTTCCGTTTTTTTTTCTCGTTGTTAGATGGTACTAGTATGGAACAACGCGGAGTAATGTTACTGACCTAGAG
The DNA here is from genome assembly GCA_036418165.1 of Cooperia oncophora. Lineage (NCBI taxonomy): Eukaryota > Metazoa > Nematoda > Chromadorea > Rhabditida > Trichostrongylidae > Cooperia > Cooperia oncophora. The sequence goes on from MU912910.1 coordinate 15,802, forward strand.
GTGACAGGATATCGCTTTGCTGGCATAAAACGAGCGGCTTCAGAGAACTCGTCCAGAGAGACTACCAGCTCTTTACTAGGGCTCTCCATTTTTGCGTGTGTGTTGGCTCTTTTTCTACTCTGAGTATATGACGTGTTTTGGTAGTTGTAGCGAAACTTCCACGTATACCAATCGTCGGTGTTTGTCTTTGAACTTTAGGGTAATACTACATTTCAATATTTGCTCAGGTCATAGCGAGTCACGGACCGTCTTCATAGAATTTCTGATTGCGATGCTCTATTGACAAAACGGATGCCCGGCGAGGAAGCGCGCGGAGCTCAAACCGTCGCGCGCGGGCCGACCGAGTGGGCACATAGATTACGATTGTCTGCCTCATTACGATTGTCTTGTTTGCCTCCCCCGCAACACCGCCACATTGGGTGGATTGTGTCTTGGTGTGAATGCTGCCTCCGTCACTCGGTTGCAACATCCAATTCGTGCCTAACGCGGGTTGGAAGTAACGCGCCACGCCCCCTTTTTCCGCGATTCCGACGTTTTTTTATTCTTTCTTTGATTCCCTCTTCTAACGTATGAGAGGCTCAACGATAATGTTTGAATCGGATTACCACATATTACTGCAAGCTGTTCAATCTATTCGTAAAAAAAGTACCAAAGAGCAGTGTCGATTACGCCGCCTTCCTCATTGTCTTCTTCCGTTATCCAGCATCCATCGAACATGAGACGTCGTGCCACTTCTTTTTCACGTTTGAAGGTAATAAGTGGAATCTGAAATCGAGAACGAGTCCTTGAAAGCTCTAGGATCTGTCGGCTTGAGGGGAGGGGAACGTTTTGTACATCACCTAGTTCCTGTTAACCTACACTTCTCTACTTACTGAAACCTGCTGATTCTTTTCAAGTGTTAACTAAGCTCTTTCTACTTCAATGCTTCACAGTAATTTTCAGGCCTTCACAAGGCATCGGCAGTGATCGATGATAACCAGCAGAATACTCCCACCAAGCCGAACAACGCCAAGTGTTGATAGCCTGACTGGGATGAGGTTCTAGTTCGGCATTTTTTTGGGGGACGGACCTCAGAGGCGAAGTCTGAAGATGGAGTCATCGCGATAAAGGTGCCACGGAGGCTTCGCATCTCACTGCCCTTACTTAACATCTTTCCGCAAAGCAGATACAAGGTTGTCCGCTGCGGGAAACACCACCTTTCCACACAATATTTTGCATTTTCTTTGGTCATCAGTTTCAAAGAGCATGTTGCGGCACTGAGTTTTTTCTGTTGTAGCATTGGATTTTTTCTAACAACGAGGGATATGTGCGGGTGACAAATTTAAACCTTAAAATACAGAACTTACTTTGAGCTGATAGAAGGAGACGAGCAATGCGAACGATGTTGTCAAGTGGAGCACACTAATCCAATATAAAACCTGTAAGGAAACAATTAGTTACGTCCACCTACGGCAAGCATGTGCTTGCCCACAGATCGTGGTCCAGTTGTTATAAACACAGTCATTCGAGCAGGATACAGCATCGCTGGGAGAATCCCATCAGGGAAGTCGCTGTTAGGGGTGGGGTACGTGGTCCTCTCCCCACCCCCTAGGTTTTGACGAAGTGCAAAGTACGATACAGTTACTACTTCTGATCCGATTCTAAAAATTAGTAATGATTGATGGCGGTCCCCCTACCCGCTCGACAGTGCTTTTCTGGGAAAAGACGAAGGATTCCTGGAAACCGGAAAACCGACACAAAACCGACGAACACTGTGTGGGAACACTGCGACTCGTGCGATTGGGACGTTATTGGACACGCTGCTCCAGAAACGTACCTGCGCCAGCACCCAGCCTGTCAATTCGTACTCAACGTATGGGACCACCATTCCAGTTATAAACACCATCTCGTTAGCATTTTCCTCATCTTCCTCGACTTCGGATTTCTCTGGAATGGCGAAATTTTGATTCTGGCACCTTTGAGATTGCTTACAGTCGCTTTCACTGAAGTAGATCGGGGCGTGCCGCGGAACTCAGGCCTGGCGCGGCGCCAGCAGTTACAATTCACTGATTGAACGCTCGAAGCCGTAATTATCGATGGAGAACGGGCAGGCGATGCGCCGAAATTTACGCTGATTGTTGATACCCCCAGACTTACTCCAGTGATAGGGGCTGTGTTATATAGGACAATTTACATTCCTCGAGGGAAAGACATACATAGAATATGCCAGGACTATTGACGGACGAAGAACTTGTGAGGCGGAATTCTTACCAGGTTCAGAGTTCCTAATTTCAACTCTATGGAAAAGCAAGATGACATTGATGAAGAAGGCCAGGTAGAGTGTTGTCTTTTCGATGGTCTTGAAATTACGTGCCAGAACGTTCTGTAAGAAATCGGTATATGACAACTTTATTTTCACGGAAATTGAAAATTTCATTTCTTTTCTTTTTCATTATTATTCTCATTACTATTTCTATTTCTCAAGCAGTACTCACCAGCACTGATCCCCTGCTACGACCCATGTTCTGTTCGGCAATCTTCGGCTCGTAGGAAGCGCCGTGGATATCGACTTCTGAGGCGGCTGCAGCCATCACGGCTGGTGCGCCGATCGACTCATAAATGCTAAACAGTTGGTCTTAAAAAGGTGCGGGATGGTGGTAAAAGTACAGTCTTGTTAACTGCGCATGATGAAGCGTGTCAGCGAGGCTGGATTTAGGCCGTAGTCAGCGCAGCCTCACTGACACGTTCCCTTGACACGCCCCATCATCCGCAGCGAACAAGACTGTCCGGTAATTGAGATTTGTACGTCGCCCTTAAACAAATAGTACGCTCACACACATTGAGGGTGTATGAGGACTAGTCAGCCCACTGTTCGATGCGTCTAATTCCCTCCCGCCAAAACATACCGCAGGAAATGGAGATACAGGCACCGGTGAAACACGCCTGATTCCTCTCATGCTCCCCCTTACCTTTTTCGGCGCGAATTCCCCGTCCTTCATAACATTCCGTCGGTGAGCGGCGCGTTGTCGGCGGTTCCTTTGGCACTGCTTTGCGAAGTCCTTTATTGCGCTCTCACATACGGAGCTAAGGAAACGCAATTTCCTGATGCGGATAACATTGGAGGTGCTACAAAATAAGAACAGAAGATGATGACGAGGGCCAGAACTCAAGAGCAACTCGGCTGCTTCTGCAGTATCCCTCGGAGGCTGCGCGCATATGCCACGAAAACGAAGAATAAAAACGCGCATATTCGTTCAGTTTGATACAAGCAAAAACGCAATGTTCCTTGAGGGCGAATAAACATTTTTGATGTTGGCTACATTGGCTTTCAGAATCCTATGTCCCAAGAGATGAAGAAATAACACAGGCTAGAAATGAACACAACGATGTAAATGCTAAAATCAACCCAAGCAGAAGAATAAAAATTCGAAGGAAAGGGGCGAAATTAATTGAAATCGCGCTGTATACTTTGCCTACTGGGCGGCCGTGCGCAGAACCGGCGCCAAAGCCCTAATATATCTTTAGAACAAACGAGTGGGACGCTTGGGTTGTTTTTATTCTCATGTTTTGTGGGAATGCGCGGCCTCTGATGGATACTGCAGATGCAGCCGAGTTGCTCTTGAGTTCTGGCCCTCGTCATCATCTTCTGTTCTTATTTTGTAGCACCTCCAATGTTATCCGCATCAGGAAATTGCGTTTTACTCGTATTTGAGAGCGCATTTAAAGGACTTGGCAAAGTGCCAAGGAGCCGCACGCGACACGCGCGCTTACGACGGATGTTATGAAGGACGGGAATCTGCGCCGCAAAAAGGTGTAAGGCGGAGCATGGAGGAATTAGCGTGTTTCACGGTCCTGTATCTCCATTCCTGGGCATGTTTGGGCGGGGGGACCACGACACATCGACAGCTGGGGGCTGATAGTCTCATACACCCTCAATGTGTTTGAGCGTACCATGTGTCTTTAACAGATACTTGTTCCTGTGAACTAGTCTTATCCATGAGCCGGTCACATTCTAAGCCGCCTGCGTAACCTTACTCAAAGGTATGTTCATTGCGACTGGGAAACAAGGCAAAGAAAAACAAAATGGAGGGGCTTGTAAGTTGGACGCTGGAGGGTGACCTCGTCACTGCCCGCCCGGCATATCGGTATAGGGATATCAGTTCAGCCAGTTACGTGCAGTCGTTATCATGAACCACCTGAAGCGTGTCATCAGAGCGAACGTTTTGACGTGACGCCAACCCCTTTTCCACCATCATTGAGCGCCCGATGGGAAACGGGCTGACGCCGCGCCAAAGCTCACGTCTCGCTAGCAAGCCCCAGCAGACTTCAGATATAACGGCTGTAGCATATGCATGAGCACAAAAGGCACAAAAAAACGTCGATGCGTCTCACACTTGGGCCGACAACTGTCTACCGCCGCCGTGCTCAAGGCCAAGACCGTGGACACTCCCCTTCGAATGCCGGAAAATGGTATTCTTCGGATGAAATCACATGCAAAGAATCACTGGCAACAAGGAGTTTTGACGGACATTTATCGAATAGGTGGCTCAGCTAGAGACTATCGGTGTGCCTCGCAGATTAGGATTTGAAAAGATTCGAGCAAAGTAAATGCCCCTAAAGAAGATGTCAAATTATATTATTCTCAGGAGAGATTCATACTCTCTTCAGGAGAATCGACTTGTAGAGAGAGATTAGAATATCGAAATAAGCCCAAAACCTAACTTGAAAAGTAAACCAAAAAGTTCCCTAACCTTGGCGCCTTCGGTATACTTGGCGGTGGAGTCGGCAAATTTGGCGGAGTCTTGTTGGCGGATGTCGTTGTATCATCGGGAGGTGTATAGTCATCAGTGACCACTTGTGGAATCTCTGAGTAATTGTTCGCTGTAGGCAGCTGCTCGGCGGCTAAACCAAACGCATCCACTCCAACGTGTGTGTGATGGAACTCAGGCAGTATCGGTTGATTAGAATACAGAGGGGAGGACGAACTTCTGAAAAACAGTACTCAGTCCTAAAGAGGAGTAATAGATAAGTAATGGACAAACGACTCACTTGTTCGGCTTCTCCGGTTCTTCTGCTCGATCGGGTAGGGTGAGGAAGTAAGCGAAACGGAACAACGTCATCAGAAGCAGGTAGGCACCATAACCAAGCGTTTTTGCGCATTGGAATAGTATCAGAGTAATCGCCCAGAGTAGTTGCATCCATGTCATTTGACTGAAATGCGTCTAATTTAGGAAATGCTCAAAACAGCTGGGTTACCTTGAAAGGAGGCATTGCGGGCTGAAATGCTCTGCTATTTGGGCTTTCGGGTCCATTACGCGAAACGCGCTGTCCTTGTTCACTCGCACGAACCCACTACATCCCAGCCATTCACTATGTAAATGAAATGACTGAATGAGCTGACAATATTGTGGGGTAGTGAAGAGAAAGAACAGACATGTCCAAGGGAGTAATCAGAGCACGTCGTATGTAAGCAATCCGGAATCCATACTTGGTCGTCAACGGGAGGGGATCGTATCTGACATGAGAGGTGTCTTGCAATTGTTGATTTTTGGCCTTTTACGGCCATATAATCCTGGCTGTCGGTGCTGCAGAACCGCGATTTTCTAATCAGGGCAGGTCCTGCCGTTGGGAAAAGTTTTTGGAAATCGCGACCTCCCCTCTTACGAATTCGCTCTTGCAACGCCCTCCCCTTCCCAACCATCTACCGCTTCCCGAAAATTTCCAACTTCCCACACTCTTACGGAGTTTTTTCTCCCCAGAGTCCCATATTTTCCAAAAAAACCTCCGTTGAGGGAGACTGGGAAACTAGCTCAGAAGTTAACATGCGAGGTGATCTGGCTCTAGTAGCTCATTAGTTGAACGTAGGCGTCCATACTCCCAATCAACGGCGAATTTCCCGAGATGTTCAGTAAAGCGATCGTGCTGAGAAAAAACTCGGTCGTGCGGAATTCCTCTTTAGAACGCTACCTAACGCCAGACGTGCCCCTGGAACGGGACGCATCTACGATTTGTCTCTTTTGCCTACCACAAAACTAGGGTCGCGACGGGATTTTCGGTATAACTGGCACCTTCTCACCTCCGTTTGTTCTTTTGCCTTTGGAGGTTCACTACCTTCTTTCGGAACTATTGATTGCCGCACCCGTCCTTTCCCACAAGGTATCTCCCACACCGCCCAAAAACCAGGCTATTGACAGTCATGGGCACTCGGCAGGATGATAGTCGTCTCAAATGGGAATACCTCACGAGAAACGCATCATACGTCACGTGATGAAGTGCGCAGTCACCACATACTGTATTTCCACACTGTATTCGTGAATCAGAATGGGTACGTTCTCAGGAGATACCTCGTTCAACAAGCAGCTAAATGGGATGATGGAAAATAATCCCCCATCCAAGCCCCTGCACAAGTATGGGTAATAAAACAGTGAAGCTAGTACTTACCGTACTTGACCACTGATCCTCTTGAAAGTCTGCTTAACATTTTCCGGCTTAAGGGCTGACGCTGCGTTCACACCGTATTTATATCCACTCTTGAATGTTTGCGAGATTTGTCTGAAATAATAATTCAGTAGCAAACAGAAAAACCTAAAGCAAAAAATTTGTAGGAAAAAACTCGTAAATCTGTGGGAATAACTCAGCATACGAATAAGAAGCTGAGATTGCGAACCAGATAATTTTTGAAAGCGAATTTATAAATGCCCTCAGCAGTATTGCTGGAGCTTGTCAGGGGGCTGGGTTTGGCGCGGCGCCAACTCGTATACCACCTTTTTGTCATTTGCCCGCTTCAACAAATGGTGGAGAAGGGGCTAGCGCCGCGCCAAACCCATTCCGCTGACAGGCCCCAGCGGAAACGGAAACGACTATATACCTGCGACCTGCCCAGTTACATCTTACAGGGTGGGCCTAAAAAGACACTTTGTTCCTCGACCTTCAAAGGCGATATAAATTACACATTATTGGAATCCTGATTGGACATTTCCACCACCATATTCAACAGCACATTGTACACTATCATGATACTCCGCCACAACCTTCTGGACGAGCGCCATCGAGAGGTTCTGCCAGGCAGCCCTGATTCGGTGCCTGAGTTCAGCGAGGTCGTTGAATTCTCCGCCACTGTAGACCACCCTGTTGAGCTCCGGCCGGGACCGGGTAATTGAGGGGAGGGGGTTAGGTCAGGTGACACACTTAGATATTCCAACTTCTTCAGGAACTCAACGCCCTTCCATTCCATGTAGGCGAGAGTTTTTCCAGCGCCCCATTCCATGTGGTGGCACTCGACCTGTAGCTAGAGAAGTTTCCAAGATGTGGCGGGCGCGACATTGAAAAGGAGCACATTCTTCTCGAGTTGGTGAGTAACGCAACCAGCGTTCACTTTCAGTTCAGGCGGTCACGCGAAGACAATATCGGTCTCTCCATTCCAGGTTACTTCTGGTCTATACATCAACCCGCGCCCTGGCGACTGCGGTGAAGATGACATCCTGGACCGTAGCGACGTTGTCGGAGCTGCTCCATGTTGAAGGTCTTATAGATCAAGAGTGCCGATCTCCAGTTAGCTGTCCATGGGTGGCTCCATACAAAATTCGCAGCTGTTTGGAGGTGACGTGAGTTCCATAGGCCTTCTCCAGTTGCGAGAACCTGCCCCTGCTTATCGAGGAACATCTTGGGTATCTTCCGCCTGGTACTCGTATCCACGTCCTCTGTCTGGGCTGCGAAAACTTTGCTGATATGTGACTTTTTTTGCTCCACCCCCCCCCCCTTGTATACCCTTTGCACCCTAAAAAAGAGGAGCTCTAAACTTACTCTCCAGCACTGCTCTGCTGCAGGAAGTAATCCCGTTGTTTCATTGCACGTTCCATCTTTGAATCTGTGTCACCAGACGAGATCTCTGCTGCGTGTTGCATTTCGAAAATAGTGTCCTGAAGTGACATAGGAGAGATTCTTACACTATATTTTTCTTTGCCTTTTGGAGCATAATAATACAAACAAAGCAATCGTACCTCGCAGAAATTAATGAACGCCTCTAGTTTGCCTTGATCTCCGCCATCATCTTGCAGTACGTTGAACAGGAACGAGTTCTTTGAGTCACTGAATATGAGAATTCATGAATTTTCAGAAACGATAAAACAAAATTCGTATCACGAATAATGTGAGCCGAGGAAACTTGAGATATGACTGCCACGTCAAAAACACTTGATTTTTGTATTTTGTGATGGCTTAGAACGCACCGAATTTGCTGTTTTCCCCACTGTTCCAACCAAGATTCTTGAATCTCGAAGTAGATCTTTTCGACACGTTTGCTTGAACCCATGATTTCAATCCGTCCCAGGAAAGGATCGAAGTACTCCAGTAAGGTTTGTGCCTGGAATGGAACATAACTGACTTGACTACTAACTGACCCTACTCATTCCCCTAGAAGGTTTTCGCTTTCCTGATGTCATACACTCTGAGTTATTCGTACTAATTCTGCGCAAGATCTCATTTGTTTTGATGTGCAGTTGATAAGCTTAGCGTTTGGGTAGACATCCTCCTTCCACTTCACACATTTCGTTGGTAGTAATGTCTGTTGAAAAAGGGGAAGGGGCACGTCGACGACGGGGGGGGGGTAAGGTGGGAGGCATTTCGCCTATGCGCTGCCTCGCTAGTTCCGGTTTACGAAGTCTCACTCCTGTAAACTCTTGAGAAGCTGACAAGCCTCTCGAGCCGGACCATGAATAAAAAAACCTGTCAACCTTTGTAAGTTCATGAAACCAGCTCTCTAGATGGATTCGATCCCTTCGATCGGTAGCAGTAAAAGGTGCGAAGTGCACCCGCCCCCCCTTCAACTCCTGTTGGAAAACCCCCTGAGAGGAATTGCCAAACTTTAGCGTATCAGCTGGTTCGGGCACAAATCTTTCATCTTCAACTACCTTCTCAATAATTTTCTCCAATCGTGGGTCGTTAGTGATGTGTTCCTTGAGATTTGTTAGCAGAACAGCCAAGTTGAAACCAATATCTCGAGCCGGGTTGTGGAATCTTTCCGTGAACTCCATGTAGTCCACTTTGCCGTCGTTGTTCACATCAGTGCACATCATCAGATATGTGATGTCCTCCCTGTAATGATGGATAAAGAAAGGATTAAGAGTATTGTACTCGGCAATGATCAGTACACAATGCTTAGAGGAACGCCACTTTTACTTGCAGGACTTCACAATGCAATGGAAACACATATTTCACCATAATATTGGCCCGCGGAGGGAAAGCCGGCCCCGATGTAGGCGTTTCATTCTAGAGGACGACCTGATTGGAGTCGACCGGCTGGCATAATCTGGAGAATATCTAAGCGAGATTCGTCTCCAAGCTGCGATTGTGAAGCGGCACCGCTTATCATAAGCCGAGGGATGTGCTTTTAATGCTCCTTCTAGGAAAAGCTCTGGCGATCGGAATCGTATGGGGGGGGGTGGTTTGCAAGAGAAAAACTGCCTAATGCTTCGAATAAGATTTCTTAGGAGCGACTTTATACGACATGACAGTGAAGATAGAGAGAGTGTGATCGGACGAAATCGCTTGACACTGGCACCGTGGTTAACATAACAGCCGCGTATTCATCCCATTTGGTTTCTTACTTGACAGCCATGTCTCTGTTGATTACCTTCTTATTGCGGGATAATGTGTTGCTAGAAGGGTAGTGCAGCAGTGGGTGGGGTGAATCAAAATGAGTGGGTAGGACGACGGCATGGGCGCACTCGTCTCTAGGCAAAGCGCTGATGACGCTATAGGAAGCACGCGCGGTAACTAGCGGTGTAAGTCGTCATCGTCTTGTAGCCTGAAAAGGTTAAACTAGCCTGGCTGTCAAGAGTACGGAAACCTTACACGAATCATTCATCGCGGAAATCGGCTTTGAGTTAGTCTAACCTAGGTCTCTACAGTTCGTTTGAAAGTTGTTTCCGCGGAAATCGGCTTTGAGTAGTCTAACCTAGGTCTCTGACAGTTCGTTTAAGAGTTGTTTCTGTAAACTCACACTGTGTACATCTTCTGACTTTCCATAGCCCTCTGGAATTCCTTTGGACTGATCCAGCCGTCTCGATTTGTGTCGAAGTCCTAGAATAACGAATACAAGTAGACAACATCTTCTTACGGTTATGAACTTACACAGAGTTTTCAGATTCCACAGGACCGCAGACACGGTCTGGCTATAGTGCCATAGAGAAAATTGTAAGTGAATATTTGGGGGCGCGGAGGAGGGTAGCGGGTCGCAAAAGTTAGTGGCACTAGCGAATGCTAGAGCGCACTCACCCTGAACTGAGTTGTTAGCTCATAGGTAGCGCGCGTTTAGCGAATGCTGGAACCACGTAGCCCCATGTATTACATTTACACTTCAACCATTGTCTTGCATCCCACTAACTCCCAATCGGACACGCGTTGCTGTTCAACCATGTCAAGGATCAGGACAACCCGACTCAACGAGGTGAAGAAGCTCCCACTATCCTTTTTTAGGTTTTCACTCACCTGGAATGCTTGTGACGTTGTTAGGTCCTTTAACTTCAAGAACATATCCGAGAATTTGAGAATTTTCTCCACAGACGGTTGTGATTCGACCAACGCGTCGACCATTTGCTTTCCGATTGGTCCATTGAGAACGTTTCCTGAGAAGGTATTTACGTCTCGGGGTACACTTGATCCAGAAATATACGGTGCAGTACCTTCGAGCATAGAGAGCATCAGAACAATCATATCCTTTTGGAGATTCAAAAATTCACGAAGCAATTCAAGCTGAGTAGAGTTCTTGTACAATTTCTCCATCATGTGGGCGAAAAGGAAGAAGAAACCATTGATGGCATCCCAGAGACGTGAATTTGCCAGCGTCATCTGGTTACCAACGCATGGTCCCTGAAGATATAAGAAAAGATAGTACTTGTCACTGATCAACCCATTTTTAGGGATGCGGCACGCATTCTCCTCCCATAATGTGAAATATCTCAGCAAGCAAAGCTTTCCTGTCCGGCCCTTTGAAAAACCCTTTGCAGCCCTAGTCGATTTCTCCATTGCTTCATTTCCAAAAAAAAAACTATGTCAGTAGCGCTAGCGATTACCTGGATGCTCTCAGTGAGCGTGTTGAATACTTGACTGCATACTTGTATCGCTCGCAAGAAGTACTCCTTTCCTCCTTCATCAATTACTTCCTGAAAAATATCACGATTTTGTACTAACCAATCAAATAATGGTGCTAAGTAGTTCATCAGATCCGCGCAGCGGCGGGAGATTCGTATATGAGACTATGCCGCGCGCGATTCTCGTCGTCTGTGCTCTACCGAACCTAACAGTAAGCCTTGGCGCGTGGCTCGCCTCACTTATCCTGCCACCCAAATAAGTGTCTGATAAGCTGTTTGTTTAGCGGACAGCGTTCTTCTGAGAGAGATGGGTCCACGTTTCTAAGAAGGTGTCAGTAAATGGGGGACAGGAGCAATGCTGCGCATACATACTTCCAAAGAAGGCGTACTGACAAAACTCGAACGTCTCCCGGCACTAAGGTATGACATCTCGGAAGGTTTGTTTGCAGCAGGTGCAGGCCACATGCAGGGCGCTTACGTTGGGGATCCCCAAATCGAGTTATTACGGGTAGTAGGGGGAGGAGGGGTGATACTGGTTGCTAGAGTGGAGGTATAGGTAGCACATACCGGCCCCTAATTTTGGAAAAGAAGGCGGAATTAATCCGCCGGAAAACCGCCGCAACTACCGCCGCAAAGCGCCGCGCTTGCTATTAAACTCCTCTCGAACTAAGAGCTCAAATGAAATTAGCCAGGCAGTACTCGTTATGATTCAGCTCTACTGCTGTGCGAATCCATGACCGGTATGATACCCGCTAAAATCCTCTTGGAAAGAAATGGCAAAAAACGGCACGATCCAGCGTTCTTTCCGCTTTACTAGCCTTTTTTTGTTATAACTCGATTTGTGTGAACCTTTCTTGTATAGAACCCTATACTGCTAGACTCAGCTCGTCGAGTTCTATAAGCTGGCATCCTAAAAAACTGAAAAAGTCGAAAATTGAACTGTGCTTCCTATCGAAGTACCTGAGGACACTCGTTAGCGAGCGAGTCTCGCTATAATTGTAAACCAGAGGCAAACCGTGGGAATAAGATCAAAGTGTGAGCTAAAATAATGTAACTGCATCGCGGCGAGAAGTGATCGAAAACTAGATAGTTGTGTTTCCCAAATGCTGCTGATCATTTTGGTGCCCATTTTCCCGAAAATTGAGGGGTTTCGCTCGATCTCACTTCCGGACGATATAGCCTTTTCAGTCCGGAAAATCTCGAGCTGTGGTCTAGTTTCGAACCACTTGAGCACAAACGTGGCCTATGTATGATCCCTATTTTTTTTTAATGTATCCGCGACTTTCCAAGGAATGGGAGTCAAAAAGAGGGTTTTTTCAACACTTGATTCAATGAGCACTTCGTGGCGATACTAGAACACATTTTGCTCGAATCTTTCTAGCGTTTTGCCGAATCCAGGGTTTTTCCAGCGCTCTGAGTGGCTCTACGAGTTCCATAAGGGAGCTTTATACAGTACGCCCTGTGCTTTCAGACAACTTAGGGGAAAGTAGCGGCATATTTTAGGCTGGCAGTTGTTATCGGGTGCCAACTTCAAGACCATTTCAAAGCAAATTTCACATGTTTTTCATATGGAGAAAATCCCAATCTAAAGTGTTTCACGACCATTGTTCGAATCCCCAATGGGAAAATGCTATTTTCATTCAATAATGAAACACTCCGTGGAAACTTTCTACACCTTTCCCGTTTCAGGGGGTTTCAGCGGCCTATCTGTCCTGTTAGCGGGTCTAAAATTTCGACCTTCCTAAGTAATTATCGCCATCTCAGAGTGTTCAGAGCAACTGCATGCGATCGAATCCTCTAGTAATTTCATTGACTGCAATGCGTGGTCTCTTCTGTCACTATTTCGGCCAAGTGTTTTGTGAGGAACTGCCGCTAGATAATGTTTCTCGATTATTTCAAATTCGGACGTTTTCATCGAGAAATTGTCAAAACATTTCTCGTTATTTCGAACCATCAAGCTCTTCCACTGAGTTATCATTCATTCATCCATAAACCTTGGTGATCTATAAAGGAATGCAGGGCAGAATTTTATCTGACGTTCTAATCTAGCTGTCAAGCGAGTTTCATTTCTGTTATAAAAGCTTTGGCACTGAAAGAGTTTGAAATCCTGTGTCCGAAATGTCATCCTGCTGAACTCGATAGAATCATTAGCAATACAATTTCGTAGAATACTTGATTAAGGCTTTTCGAGCTTTTCGACTTCGCATATTTCGACTTGACTAAGCTCGCATGTAGGATCCTAATTCATTCAAAGACAAGTTTGTAAAATCGTCGGAAGCACTATTCGGCTTGTAAGTCACTTGAATTTATGTAGGCGAAAAAGGTCCTAAGGTGATTAGCTGGATCGTACCGCCGAGGTCGACAGCGGGATCGCTGAGGTTTCGGTAAGGTATCAACAGTAATGGGTAAGGTACTAACATAGTAAGTTTGTGTGTGGTATAGGAACGGTAAGTACCGGGCCAGGATTATGTTAGGAACTATTTAGATAAAATCCAGTATAGACTTGCAAGTGACGAAAACTCATTTAGATACCCGACCTAAAAACAGGTGAGCGAAGTTGATAATTCTGTCACATCGTGAAATCCATTCGATTGCCATTCAGATACGAATAATTAGCTTGGATCGATTCACAGTAACTCTCATGGTGTGAGTCATGGAAGATTACTAGGAACAACGAATTATTGATTCATGAATGAGAAGCTTGGGATTGCGAAATACGAATTTTTTGAAATTTTGAATGAATAACTTGTCGGAATTTGAATTAAGAGAACATATCTAGGGGCAGTCCTCACAAAACATTTGCGAAATAGTTGATCAGAAGAGAGACCACGTTGGGTCAAGTTTGCAAATTATCTAGGTATTGATCTGATTGCAGTTTGCTCTGTGCAGACTCGTGGTGGGACATTACTTAGGAGTGTCGACGTGACCGCGTAGACAGGGCAGAGTAGTCCGGTGGTAAAGGAACGGGTAAAGGTTGTAGAAAGGTTCCGACGAGGTTGGATTTTCATATGAATGAATAGCTTACACTTTTTTCCATGTGGATTCGAATTGGTGTAACTTGTAGACTGGAATTTTCTCCATATGCAAAAATCTGTGAGTTTTCTTTGAAATGGATCTTGAGTTGGCATCCCGATAACACTCTGCAGCTGAAAAAATATGCCGCTAACTTTTCCTCTAAGTTTGTCTAAAAGCACGAGGGTTTCTGTATAGAAGCTCCCTTATGGAACTCGTAGATGTCCACTGAGAGCGGCTGGTTAAACCCTGTCGTGAAACGCTGAAATCGAGCAATTGTTCTAGTGTCGCACGAAGTGCTCATTTCAAGTGTTGAAAAAAACCCCTCTTTTTGACTCCATTCTTGGAAGTCGCGAACATCAAGGAAGTAGGATGCAGTACATAGCACTTGTGCTCAAGTGGTCCGAACTAAGCCACAGCTCGAGATTTTCCGGACTGAAAAGGCTATATCGTCCGGAAGTGAGATCGAGCGAAAGCCCTCAATTTTCGGCCCAAATATGGACACCAAATATGATGCAGAACAGGCGTTTGGGAAACACAACTATCTAGTTTTCGATCACTTCTCACGCGATGCAGTACATTATTTGATCTCACACTGATTTAATTCCCAACGTTTGCCCTCTGGTTACAATTATAGCGAGACTCGCTCGCTAACGAGTGTCCTCAGGTACTTCGATAGGAAGCACAGTCAGTTTTTTCGCTTTCAGTTTTTTAAGATGCCAGCTCCTATAGGAAACTTCGACGGCTGAGTCCAGCAGTATAGGTCCTATACAAGAAATTAGGCTCACACATACATCGAGTATAACAAAAAAGAGCCGAAGCGGGAAAAAACGCGACTGCGTTTTTTTCCATGTTTCGTTTGCCAAGAAGAATTTCATTGCGGTATCACTACCTGCTGGATTCGGCCGCGTAGGAGCTGAATCTGAGACAGATCCTGGCATTTTTCTTTATTTTGAGCTCTTTTGAAAGGTGTTATAGCAGTGCGGCGCTTTGCGGCGGTTTGCGGCGGTTTCCGGCGGATTAATCCGCCTTTTTTCCAAAAATTAGGGCGGTATATGTTATTTTTGAATACAGAAGCTTTTTTCAGTTGTTCTCACGCCCCCCCCCCCCTCCCATCAGCCGGCTGCATTCCTTTTCTGGCAAAATTCAAATGATATCTTTCTAGCGTCAATTCAATTCAACCAGGATCCATGCCGCTGCCCTTCTGGATGCAGTGTTAGGCATTTACGGACTGAGATACGGCCACCATGAAATTAACTGAAGTGTGAAAGTGGGTTAACTTTCTCCGCACCAGTAGTTCGAACAAGTTTGCTTGAGGGGCAGTCTAATATACCTTGCGGAGTAGTGCCAAGATTAATAAATCCATAACGGGAATTTCTTGAAGACTGAAGGGAATACCCATATGGACGAACGGTGGCTCTTTGATGAGATTAACACAGTTGTTGTATGACCGCGTTGCGTTACGAGAGATAATTTTCGGAAATCTGTAAATTTAATTCGCTTTCAGTCTTCTCGAGGATCATAAGGCACTTCACTCGTTCCAGCCTATACATTAAGCTCATTGGTACAATAAGAAAACATAAAACATCCTCAAGTAACTTGCCTAAAGATTGTGACCGGTTTACAGGTCAGTTGCATAAAATCGGTTCATAGCGACACTGTGAAATTCAGGTCGTCAATTACAGATTCTGATGTACGCTTCCAGTAGGCTAGCTCCTTCTTCCCATACCAAGACCTTCCGCCTAGAAAAGTTGCTAATGCAAATATTACTTTGCCCCTTCATTTCGGAAATAGATCTTCTGTGCCTGTATCGCTTATAGGTAGCGAGGACGTAATAAAACAAAAACCTAGGGTAAACATCGAAATTCTGTATAATAGACCACAAAGTACATAGATATACCTTAATTTGTCGCTCAAACATCTCCAGGTTCAGAACCGAACACTTGCACATAAGACCGGCCATTGAAGTGAAGAAACGTACATCCTTTTTGAGTTGAAGGTATTCGATCAGCATCTGATGCAAGACATAAGGTACTGTGAAAGATGTTTGTAGATAAGAGAATGTAGATCCCATACTGCGGCAATGTTATGCCCCCGCAGAAGCAGAAGGGCATGGAATAAGGTAACAGATCAATCTCATTGCATGGTCATGCATTTAATATTCATTCGAAGTCATTTAGTAGGCCAACGCATAAGGATTGCTGCTTTAGTACCTGGAGGACAGAATCCACAAGTACGTGATAGAATCCCTTCTGATTGCACGATGAGCAGGTCCGCAGCCGCACAGAGTAGCTCCGCTTGAAAGCACGTGGTAAGGACGCTTGAAGTCCCTGTCCCAGGTTTGACAGCCTTTCTTCAGAGGCAGGGTGCAGCATTGCGTTGAGATAACCCCATCCGGGAGGAGGGGGGGATAGTGGGGAGGGAGATGCACGGTCGTACATGGCCTCTGGGGAGAGGAAGTCGTATCCAGTCTCCTAGTTAGCGACAGAATTACTTTACAACTACTACAAATGGTTTTGGGTAGCAGACTGGTGACGAACCCTTCCACTTCTTGCCGCCTGACGCCAGTTTTTTTTTGTGGAAAATGAAAAATTTTCGGAAGACAAAAAGAAATCGGTGGGAGTTCGGGAGAACTTGAGAGGATCGCAAGTGGAATGCGGAACTTGTGCCGCACTGGAAGGGTATAAGTTTTGGGGGGGGGGTTCGCACTGACACGCATTGTCAGCCTATCCCGGTGTTTTTGTCCTCTATCATTCCGGGCCACTTGGTGTACGCACATGCTCCGCATTTGAATAGCCCCTCATGTGCAAGGAAACTTCGCCTGCTTCATCGTTGCCTCTGCTTCATCGTGTACTGGCCTAATGGAAGCGCAGAAAGGAGTACCTTATTTGGAGCGCTGCTTTGCTTTCTTTACTGGTAATTTTATTTTGAGCTGCATAGGACCTGCTGATTGTGTCCCTAAGTGCCCCTCTAACGATGTCATACTCCATGTCATTACTCTTCCAGATTGTAGCACAAAATTTTAGAAGGACGGGAGCTTTAACTGGAATGCGCAAATACGACCTGAATGTTCAAGGCTGAAACAGTGCACTAGTTTCCTTATTATTCTCAACGATCCTCTTTGGCGGGAGGAAGTGACTAGGAGAAGGTGGGGGGGGGGGAGGGCGTGGGCCAGCACTGTTGCAGCACCTATGTATTGCTTACAAAGTTATCTTGAGATCTTGTTTTGGTATGAAACACCGCAGTTCGCGCTTCGGAAGGTAACACTACAATGCTGATTAGTTTAAAAAAGTCTCCAAGCTCAGAGGGTTAGAGAGTTTAGAAAAGTCTTCAAGCTCAGAGGGTAAGAGCGGCCCTGGTGGCATAACTTATAGCGCCCGGAACAGATGAAGCAATTCGCCTGGGGTCAAGACTCTTGCTCCTAAGTCGGCATACTTGTGTATCTAGAATGGTGACAGCAGATGCACATACCTGTTGAATGTCAACATTTCCGCCAGAGAGCAGATGGATACCAAGTTCGAGGGTTCGAGCGACCATGTCGTTAGGTTCGCCATTACTTGCCGAAAGATACATAAGACACATGATAGCAGCACCTCGATCCGCCAACACACCTTGCTCAGCACGGAGCGCTTGCGATTGTTCTTCTTTTTGCTGGAATCACAACAGTACATAACGGTCAGCTCCAAAACATTGAAGGAGAAAAAAGTTTTTTGCCCTTTATTATGAGGCTCTACGCACTCCACTCAATTCCACAGTCGCAACTGCATCTTTGATATGACTGGCCTATACAATGACTAGCGGAAATCTTTTCATATACAGTGGGAAATTCACATCCACCCACAAGTTAGCATCAATTTACAGACGCAAATGAGTGGCAGGCCCGGTTGGCCCTGAGAAGACCGCTCAAGCAATCTAAGTCACGACGTGACAAGCTGCGTCATTAGCTACGATTATGTCCCAGCATCCGGTGTGTTCCCCTTCCCACCGTTAATTGCGCACGGGCTTATCTTCAAATGCGGAGGCAATCCCGCAGACCTCAAGCGCAGATAATTGAACTCTGTGCTTTTACTCGCGCTAAGTTTCTTTATTTCTCTGCGCTGTCAGTTCTGCATAACATTCTATGGGAAGCGGTCAAGACAATCGTGAATGTGCCGCTCCGTCGCGCGGAATGGCCAGCCGTCCATACGGCTGTCATTGCAGACTGGCAAATTGAAGGCACTGGCTTTCAAGACAGCTACGAAGCAAAGCCCGGTAAGACATTCAACACCCTATGTTATTTATTGGCAACATCGGCCATGCTGTTCCAATCTGAAACAATAGAAATTTACCACAGCAGAGGAAGGCGTCGACGTCGCTGCGCACCCCATCAGAACGCGCCCGATTTTGTTGCCTTGTCAAGATACCCCACATTCTCATGACCAGCGCTCATGAACGGACTCCATGAAAATATTTAAGTGGCTCCATTCACCCGCCGGAGCCATTCCCTCTGAAAAACGTTCAGTGAAGGGATTATCTTGACCCCGCAGGCCATCCCTGAAAAAAGTTCAGTGAAGGGATTATCCTGTGACACACATGCTGGCGAGTCCAGACGGAATAGTGAGCAAAGACGCTGTCAGCATGTGCTGTATATAATAGTGAAGCGCCGCAAAGAGATGATGAAAAGATACCAATTGTCTAAACTGAGCTTTGTAGCTGAAGGCAACGCAGCCGTGGCAGCCCCCAGAACGGTTGACGTCAGAAACGCCCTACCACAACTATCGAGAGTTAGGTGCAGTCGAACAATCAGAACCCTGACTAACCCTTGCAGAAGAGCGTCTATGATAGGCTCAGATGATGTAGAGACAAGTGGCCCGTCCACCACCCACGCGGCCCGGAATTCGAATCCCGCTAAGGCTCCCACCTAGGACACTCACACTCTTCGGGAACGGTGAACTGTTACCAGATCTGGATGGGGAGCATAAATACACTGATTTCCGCGCCATACACTGAAGACCAGCAAGTCCATTGTACGGCCACTGTTTGACTCATTATTAGCCTTGTGGTTTTTTGAGCAGTGAAGGCAACATTCGCACTCCAAAAAGAAATAATGAGTGCGACGGAGACTATCAACCCTTCATTTTTATTTATCACAGAATGATGCGGTGATGAACGTGATAAACGATCAAATAGACTTACCCAGCGTTGATCAAATTCCTCATCGTCGATCGCCATCTTCGCTCCTCGGATGGGTGAAGACTGGCGACATAGTACGGCAAACGAATGTAGCTGGAAATGGTGAACTTAAAAACATTCTAAAGAACAGGTGAAAATTGTTTGTTGTTGAAATCCTTTGCGAGAAACTCAGAAAATCGTGCTGTTGAATAGTTTTTTCAAAATTTTGAATTTCAAAGCTTGAAATCTGAAACAGCATTAGTCGTCGTGAATGTTTTGCACGCCCTGGCTCTCCACACTCGCTCGTAACTGCACGTTGCGGAAGCCAACGAATCAGCTGTTTCAGGGGATCTGGAGGCGATCTGTAATGGAAATATTTTCGCGTGTAATATATGATAAGGAAGTGACGGGGAGATGTCTAGAACGGTTCATTTGAAAGACCTCCGACGCTGTTCGGATAGGGGGGGGGCGTAGGACATTTTCCACTTTCGCTAGTTTCCATTGCTAGATTGTGATGGATTACACTTCTCATTTTGGTGAGATCGATAGACGCTTCTCTACTGTAAACGAGTTCATTATTGCGGAGCTTTATAGGAGCTTACAGTCCCCACAGGAGGCATCGGCAGTGATTGATGGGAACCAGCAAAGTGCACCCACCGAGCCGAACTGCGTCAAGTCTTTTCAGCAAAGTCGTGAACAGTATATGGGGTGAAATTCAGCAACACTATAGGGCAGGACATCGCGAAAGTCAGCCCTCAATGATGAGATTTTGAAGGGACCTTAGCTCAGTTATCTGGAGATTGGGAGAAGGCAGAGAGATACACTAAGTGTATGAGAGTGACCGAACAAAGGCTTGATCTCGAAAGTAATCTTCTAATGAACGCGAGGTTTCTGTGAAAGTGTTTATTTGGACAGCCTTCAGTCATAGAAACAGATGTGCTTTAACTGTAGTTTTGACTTACTCGCTATCACGACTTTCAGAGTCAGGAACGAGTACACCATCCTCCAGTATCATTTCTATGTGAGGAATGTCCTCCTCAATGACGCCACTCTGGAAAAAAAGAGTAGAGAAGTATTCGAGTGTCGAAAGCACTGAGTAAGTCATGGAACAGAAAATGGAAACACACAACCAGATCCGCAATCAGTTTATCCTGGCCCACGTCTTCCTCCGCTAGCCATAGGACAGAGAAGGCCGGCAAAAAGAAGTTTATTCCACGGTGTCTGGAAAAAAATCATTTCATAGATCTGACTGATCGAAAGTCTGTGGATGTTGTTAGAATTCCTATGGTAATTATAAAGCTGTATGGTCCGTGGATAGTATCACTTCGTGTAATCACCACCACTCTATTGCTTTGTCAGTGTGCTTAGTTCCTGCCCGCTAATTGCTTCACGGCGATAAAGAGGGGAGGGGAGAAAAAAAGGAACCTGCTGGCATCACGGTACCGTTTTAGTGACCGACTGACGTTATGGTTTTGATATCATCCTCTTGGAACAGTGCACTTTCGATGTAAGGTCGCCATCCGGGCAGTTGATTAGGCATTGTTCACAGTCTGCGGCCCGCGTTTCTCTCAAAAGAAACGCCTCGGCGAAAGCTTTCGATACGTATCGATTGGCGATTGGGTGAAAGGGGTTTCGATAGGAATCGACGGGCGCTTCGCCGAACCGCGACGTTTTTCGCTTCGCGAAACGCTAGCTCGACCGCCCTGGCGTTTTTCGCCAGCGAAATCGATACGCATCTATTGCTTTTCGCCCAACCGCCGAACCGCGGCGGTTCGGCGAAACTAGCGGTTGGCGATTCTCCGATCAATCCGTATTTTTTGCTTTTCGCCCAACCGCCGTTTCGTCAGGGTCGCAGACTGTGAACAATGCCTTATCCTCGCGATTAGGTTCACGAAAGATTTGTAGAGCGAGAACATCATTTGATTTGTAGGAAATGATACAATCAAGAGCTA
>MU912911.1:12394-29783 GCA_036418165.1 Cooperia oncophora
ATCCGCTCAACCCGAAGCCCCTTGGCGCCCGCACCACGGGCACTGGCGCCAAGATACCCCAGGTTATTGGCGCCTGTGGCGCAGGCGCCAGTAAGTTTCGGGCTGAGCAAATGTGATATTCGTATTCTGGAGGTCAAACTACCCCAGGAGACAACATTTGAGCAAAATCTGCCCACGGAGAAAAAAGTCGGTCAGGAACTGGCCTGATTTCGGATGACTGGGGCAGTAAAGGGTAAATAGTGCCATTCCTTATCCTTATCCCTGGGACGGAGTAGGCATGGCATTTGAACATGACGTAGAGTGGTTTACCGTGGGAGATTCCAGTTTGAGGCGACTGTCATCTCTAGCGTTGGGCAGAGACGTGATCTTAATTGTCTCAGGATGAAAATATCTGAGAAGCACAACCCATCGTCATGCTTAGTTGAAATGGCCACGCCTATCATATCTTAGGGCTTACGAGTGTACCCTTTGAACATCCCTGGGCAACCCAGGAAATGACGATCTTCGCCTGAGCCCGGGGAAAAGAGACCCTATGCTCAGACAAATTGCTTTTTTGACCGTTTATAATGAAACACATTTGTATTCCTTGGATAATTACATACGCCCCCCCCCCCCCCCCCCCCCCCACAATCTCGGTATAATGAAGTAGAGCGGACTTCTGAAGTCGATACATCACGATGGAAACTCCTAAGAATAAGTGAATCGCGGAATCGACATTTGGGAGATGTGTTCCGAAAAAAGGAATAGGTATTGATCAGCGTTTTGAGGGAAGATATTGTGAGCAGGAGAATCGGAGAAGAACGCGCGCCACGGGAAGTATCGCTATCGATCTGTCGTCATCGGAGAATAGGTTAATCCATTCTCGTACCTTATCTGGTGCACGTTCTTCCAAAACATCGATTCCACCATTCTCCTATTCCCATACCCTCCGATTCTCTCAATTCGCGAAGTGTGAGCGCGACCAAATGAAGATGATGATTCTTCCCAGGCTTAAATGGTGGAAGGATCTCCAATGTGGGTGAATCAATTAAAAGTATACTCATCCTATTCGGATGACAGTAATCACAGTTTTGAAGGTTTCCTTTGAAAGACTCCCCGAAGGTTGTTAGCGCCGAAAGTCCTTTTATGAAATGCATAGAGGCACAGAGATAATTATGCTTTTGAATTCAGACGTCTTTCGACGGCAATTCGACGTTCACTTCGGCTCCCTAGTCGGACGTCAAGCAGTCGTTCAAGCCGTGAAAAAGAAGATACCGAGTGGGAGCACATACTAAAGGTTCGTGCTTATGTAAATGATTCATTCCTATATGACTTGTAAACCTTGATGTCATGATTGCATGTGATTCGTTTATTCATTAATGATTCATGGGTTATGTTTCACTTGTTCTGAAACCAGGTCATATACGTCATTTCTTGGATGTTTTTTTTCTTTCAAAAACGCTTCCTGTTATGTCTGGTCACCTGCGAGCCCTCTTTGTTTGCTTTGGGACGCGTTTTTTGAGTGTGACGGGTGTTTTCTGTTTTCGGGGATTTCATTAAGTCAACAAGAACGGAAGTGAGGAAACAGAGGTCAGCTGAATGAGATCCTGGAAACTCTGTAAATAAAATTGCATGAAGAGTGTCCGGTTTTAATTTAATTTACTTTAAGTCATATATCTCTCGCTGGGAGGATCCCGAGGTAATTTCTCATCTCATCCACTGGCGGAGCATTAGAAGGCAAGAAAATAAGGAAGAGGGAAGGGAAGGAAGGAAGGAAAAGAAGAAATGAGGAGGGAAGAAGAAGAAGGAGGAGGTATCCGAGGTTGACAGATGTCTTCACACGGCATATGTTCGGTTTCGAACGAGCTCTATACTGGTAGGAACGGAGTCATTTCCGATCCCCAGCAGCAGCTTTTTAGTTCCAACCTATGGAAAAGAGGAAATCCCTTCAGTTCGTAATACAAAACTTTAGGAAAAAACCCTTTGATGTTTGGGTCGTTTCAAAAATGAATGGGATACATCACGGCAGATTTAACTCGGAACTTTTGTTCTGAAGTTGTTTTATTATGGTAATTGCTGTCTAAACGCCTCAGCTCGCGCTGTGGAAGTTATCACAAGGTGCTGAGTTGCGAGGCGAAAACTCGACAACAAGCGAGACCCGAACCCGTATCTCGCTTTCCCATTACGACCACCGAGGCTACACTTAATGATGAACTGGTTTTCTTGTGGAGAGAGGCAAGGAAATCTTGTGCACAACTTGGGATGTTGCTGTGGAAAGCTATGACAGAGAGTCTCATTCCCTCCCTCCCCCCCCCCCCAGCCAAGCTTGAACTAAAAAGCGATTTTTTTTTCCTTGTGAATTGTGTTTCCCATTACGGTATTCCCAGTTTCGGTCACACGGTTCCCCTTTAGTTTAGCTTGGATTTATGTGGGTCATAGCGGAGCTATAGAAGGTTAGTAAATATGAATTTGAGTCTCTTATTCGTCAATTTAGTTGAAGGTGTAAGGCCTCGCAACACAAGGCTCAGATGGAAGGAGTTAGGGGGGAAAATGAGTTTGACAGAGTTTGACAGAGGACTAAAAATTCGAAAGAAGCCTGTTAAACAAGCACCTCATCCTGAGTGCTGCTGTCCATCCATGAATAAGGCCCCTCTAGCTGATTGTTCCCTCCGCGCTTTTTCTCTTTGTTGAGAATCAAAGGTTTTCCTGCTGCGCGCCCTTGATTGAATTCTTCTGACCAAAAACTCTGTTATTGCATTGGTAATCGGGTTTTTAGCGGATAGAGAAGGTCCCAGAGATAGAGCGCACTAATGAACTTTTATTTTATCTCACAATCAGACAATAACCCTAAATTGGTTGTGCACCAGCGGCTAATATAGCTGCCAGCCGACAGCTCAATGAGGCTGTCGCCAGTTACGACATTCGGGGAGTGTAACACTTACTGCGCGAAAGCTGCAGGTGGACAAATGAGTGCGTCAGACCTGATTTCATTATCCCCACACTACCTCCTTCAATATGAAGGTTAGCGTTGGTGTACGAAGCTGCCAGCTGTGCTAATGTCAAATGAGCCGTCCAGCCGTCATATTCTGTTGAATCATATCTTGGCCATTTGCCAATAGCGTCCGAAAATGTTTTGTTTTGAATTTTCCCAAATGTCATGTTCTCCCATTGATGAGGTGCATATGTGAGCGCGATTTTCACAGCACTTTGCGCTTCTGCGGCTCACTATCGATTTTCCTTCATCTATGGCTGCTTTCCACAGCAGTAATCGCAGTAAGCCGATGCTCTTGTTCACCTTTTTAGGTCGATCCTTTCTTACTTATTATATACTTACTTATTTCTCTACTAGTGAAACTCAGCATGAAGTTTGAATGCGAACGCCATATTTTCAACTTCGTAACTCTTTTTATATGCCAAACTCTTCACATCCCAATTGTAGGGCCTGAAGATATTCTGATTGTCTTTTGTGTATTCGCTCTTTTACACGAACCAAAGGGTTTCATATACTTGTTGCCCAGCTTCATAGCTGTTCAGTACAAGGGTCCGTCTCCGGCAAGCCTTACATTATTTAATCCATTGGTCTTCTATGGTGCATGATCTGTCATCTTTGATTTCCCTTTTTCTAACCTGGAATTAGGGAAAAGTTTCCGAAGGAAAGAAGGTACTTAATGGGTAATTTCGGGCTAGGGAAAAGTCTTCTAGTGATGGAAGGCTCCAGATGAGCTCCTTATGCAGAAATCAGGCCATCTTAACGCGGAATGCCGTTTCATTCCGGAGAACTTGGCTTGCCTAGCAGGAGTTCCCTCCCCTTCAGGCTTAGCCACTAGTTCTCATTATGGCAATGTCAGCGTTCCACAATGAGTCCTCAAAATTGCTCGCCCCCCCCCGCTCACCAATAGAAAGGTTCAAGATAGTCCAGATTTTATCTTTCCTGCTTGTTTCAGAAACAGTCTGAATGAAAGGAATCTATTTCTTGAAAGTTCTACATTAGAAGCCAGACGGTTCCTCCCTCCACACTCAGCCAGTAGTACTTTTTACGGCAGTCCCAGCTGTCCACACTGAGTCCTTCGAGTGCACCTTCCCCCCTCCCAACAAACTTGCCTTAATCTAAAGTTTCAAGAAGGAGGCCAAGGAAAAGCAGGTTATGAACTATGTAAGATCAAACTTACCTGAACTCATATTTGGGTGAAATGTTTCCACAAAGTCTTTTAACCTTGTGCGCTCTGAAGAATGCCATTGCGGAAACCTCTGTCCAACATGTGGTTTCTATCCACAAAACAAGTTATTACTGTCATACCGAGATCATTAGAAACTCGCTTATGCATTATGCTAATATATTACAGTTTAAGGTTGAATTGATATAATGAGCAATGAAGAGGTAAGTTACGTGAGATTGGTGTGATTGTTGTTCTAGGAAGACGTTGATTTGAGACTCGCTGTTTTTACGCGCACTTGTGAAGAGGAGGGTGTGAGTCCCTCCAAAAGCTGGAGAGAGCTCAGTGGATGGCCGTTTTCGTTTCCGTTTACCAGTTCGATTATTGACTGTGACAGGTTGCCAGTGCTCGGGAAAAACGTGGTAATCTCAGCTGCAACGTCTGGTGCTGTATTTTGCTTAATTTGCATGGTGATGCAGTCGGTATAACTTGTAAACTGGTTGTAACGTATGAGTAGTTTTCCAGAAGGATGCCTATCCTCGTTTCACAAAGAACAGTGACACACCTGTTGGCGCGAGTACGGTGCCATCCAGACTAGATGAGATTCGAGATAATCGTAGGCTGAACCGAGGAGATAAGGTGAGGGTCATTCATCTACTTTTAAATACTTTATTCTTTGCGATTCTTTTTCAATGGTAGTACTAGTTTCTGATTTGTGAGAACTTCATTAATGGTTGCCAACTGCATTTATTGTGGTTGCCGCGAACCGAGAGAGCTTTGTCAATACTCCACCCTCACTACAAACTCCACGGTGACCTCAAAGGTCATCGGGGCTTAGGTAAAAGTAGTGAAAAGCTTATTACCATACTGTGAGTTATAATATAACATAAAAATTTTGCACTAAATGATTTTCAGTACTTCTTCATGGAAGCGTTGTTGAAACTCATTTATGCAACTTTTACTGGATAGCTTTGGCTGTTGCAACAGCTTCTCCAGATCTTAAATTCAAACATAAGTAGAACACTAATTCTTTTCATTGTTCAAGTTGGTCGAAAGTAGTAACCAGGGTTGCTAACAGTAGCTCTGTTAAGTTCTGTAATACGATTCCCATGACAGCTACGAATGTCAGCACCACCACCCTAAGTGAACGACCTACCGCAGTGACACCCCCAGAGCAACTAAAAACACTTAACGACAAACCCCGCGATTGCATATAGTGGATAACGGCGCTCAATTACGAACGTATAGTCGATAAATGTCCCTCCAGGGAAGAAAAAAAAGCGAAAAAAAAAACGTGGAAGGCACCCTAAGTAAGGACCCCTGGTAGCTTCACTGTGCAAGTTCTCCGCACCCTGCTCGTTTTATGCCAGTAAAGGGATCTTTTGCCGCTCATGGCTCACTAATCGTTTTTTTTCCGCATCATCCAATGCTAATAGTGAAAAAAAACGAAAACCCGGCGCAGAAAGTAGTCCTTGAGTTTTGGTAGGCGGGACAACCAGGAAGGCGTCAGAACTGCCACTTATGAGGGCCGTAGCGCCTTAGTTACTCACTAATGCGCTATGGCCCCGTAAAGCCGCGAAATGGGATAGTCTTGGAGAGTGAGGACCAAAATATTTTATGCGAGGGAGGGTGCCTATGAAGTGCTTCAGCGTGGAGGCTGTCTTTAATTCTGGTTGGTGTGAGACCGAAACATTCAAGAGTTTTGTTAATACTCCACCCTCACTACAAACTCCACGGTGACCACAAAGGTCATCGAGGCTTAGCTAAAGGTGGTGAAAATCTATTACCATGTTGGGAATTGTATTTTAATTCATAAATGTGCTCGATGATTTCTGTAGTGATTCAGGCCGTGTTCTAAACGCTGCGCTTGCTTTCCTTTCCATTCTGGGCGCATTCATTCACGTACATGAGTGGCTTCCGTATTGCTGTGCTTGTGTTTGACAACGTTGTCAACGTTTGTTGGTGGAGCCTCTTGATTCCGGTTCACCTCTACCGACAATTTCCGGCGTACACCAGCTTTTCCTGGAGGCGGGAACATTCACCCTCTCGCTTGCTCTTTCGCGTCGTTAGGCTCCACCTCGGGGCGTTGTTTGTTGTTCCTAACCGGGTTCCACCCCTCCACCTCCGACCCCTATTTACTCTACTTAGTCTGTCGAATCTCGACGCTACCGACTGGGAGGCACCTGTGCTATCTGCCCATATCTGATCAATCGATTCTCACCCTCATATCCAATTATTGCGCCCATTATTACGCTGTTCTCAACGAACGAAGTTGATTCATTTGACCTGATCACTATGGAGTACACACCACCAAAACTTGCCAATCTTCACTACAGTAGTATCGACTCTTCTTCTTCTGACTCTTCTTCAGCTGATTCTGGATATTCTGATTCTTCTGCAGCGTCCGATTACTGGCAAGAGGTTGTTTTGTCTCACGATGTAAGTACTGGTTTTCCTTCAGAGATTTTTATTTTGGCGTTTAGACGTTCTTCGGGGAAAGCCAATATAATTTGTTATCAATGGAAATGTAACCCTTCTGGTGTGGCCCCAGAATTGCTAGCGCTACGGCGGAAACCATGTACTGCTGGTCAGAACATTGACTACCGTATACTGTTTTCTATTTTGATAGCAGTTGCAAATCCAGGTCACGTGTTATGTGTAACTGGTTGAAGGAGTGTTTTGAATCCAAAATTTACATGTGATTGAAGCACACTTGAAAGGTCCACCAATTTTGACCCTAGGGAAACTATGAGGTCAAGAGGTCCAGTGTTTAATTGGTTTCATTGGTTTCCGACCTGTATTATCGAAAAAATTGACACATTCTGGATTTTATCACTTCTAGCTTCTAGAATATTTGTTCGAAAGCAAGCAAATAAATTAACAAGTAATGCGCCCATGTTTCTAGGCATACTTTGGCGCAGTCCGGCGAGGTATGGGGGGGGCGTTCTGCATTTTCGCTGCTTCCCTTAGTGAATTTCTGGAAATCCTGTGAAGCTGTGAAGCCATGAATTTATTCCGGTCGAAGTTCTTGGAAACTACTTGTCAACTCTGACAAGGTAACACGACAACGGGAAGTGGCAGAAGTGCGAAAGTCCCTCCCCTCTTGTCTAGCTGCGCCCATATTTTATCTTTAAAGTTACTTTTTTCGTGCATAACCTGGGAGAACTTTAATGAAACTGCCAAAAGTGTTTTACTGGTACTTTTACAACACTTTTTTTCGTGCTGTAATCAGTGATAATGATTCATCACCGAGGCGTTACTTGATTCGTTTCAAGATGTTACCGAATTAGTTGCAGTAAGTAATCGTTTCCGCCCGACAACACTGCTATCAGGTCCACTCAGATTGTTTGCATAAAGTATTCAGTAACTTGTTATTACATTTCTTATCTAGACGACCTCAGTTTCGAAATATCGGCAGCATGTTTATCTAGAAAACGCTGGAACTATAGCGATTAAGCGAAATATTTGTTGTTCTTCTGTCGTCTAAACCAGCTCAGCGCTTATTTGCTTTTGAAGGTGTCGAGGCGCACTTGAGGGTTCTATGCGCCTCGAGTGAGTTCACTGATATGAGGTCGAGAAAGTTCAAGAACGAATGAGAACGTCTAGTGTTTTAGGTAAAGAAGATAGTACGAAAAACCGAATGGCCGGTTCGGCATGAAGTACGGCGAGAGTTATGGCGAGTGCTGTGTCATAGCAAAGACTTCGACAGCAGCAAAGCGCTCTATCGTACCGAACTTGAAGAAACTGTTAGGAGCGGAAGTAAGTACATTATGTTGTTTTTAATGGTTTCTGAATGTCATGTGTCTTCCGTTGAGACTCAGAATAGCAGTAACTCTCAGGGTGGGAAAGTTGAATGAGTGCTTTGAAACGAGGGGAAATTCTCAAGGGTTGGAAAAATGTCAAACTCTGACTCTGACTCCTGAGCTCTAAGCAGTAGGTAGGTCTCTGTTCGGCAGAAATGAAGATTTCAGCACCCTAGGGGAGTTTTTCTCTCATGTTCAATGAGTGCTTCGGAGCAATGGCACAAAATGATTGAATCCTAAATGCAAGTTAACGGGGGTGCGAGAGGGGGGGGGGTGATGTATTCGCCCTGGAGGGAGTGGAGTCGCACTTAACCTGGCGAAAAGTTCGATTGTTGACTTCTCCCACTCTCCCACGCTATGGATCTCTCCTCTTGTAAATGATATAGCTCTACTATTTGTGATAAGTGATCAGTGGTGTTTGCCGAGCCTCCCCCGCTCGACGGATTTTAAGGGTGCATAGTGTCGTATCAAAAGTTGTAGGCGAATTCTTGGTATAATGCGCCATGTTCAGAACTTTTGTGCTGATTTCCTATTAGTTTCCGGCATCACTACTAGTTTTCTTTGTTTCTTTGGTACAGGAGATGTAGTAAAAAAATGCATATTGGTGCTTTCTTTAATGAGATTACTACTTAAGATGATGTCAGTTGTTTAAGTTTCCCTAGCGGTAAAGCCATTGATGGCGGGTCAGCATGGTGTTTTGTTACTGCACTAGTTTACCTAAGCTTCATGCCAGAGATGGAGAGGGCGTGACTGCGTACATCATTCGAACATGACCTGAGAAGCGTTTCTCGTGGGGCTACTTCCGTTTGAGATAACTGTCACCATGTCTTGTGCTGGACGAGACATTATTACATCTGTTACAAAACAAAAATTTGTGCTCAGAAGTGCAGCCGTCACCACGTGAAAATTACGTGCGAAGCCACGCCCTCCCCGTCTTTGGAATACGGGGTATACAATAATTGGGTGATCAATGAACTGATGCCCTCTGGTCCTCAATATGTCCTAGAAAGTATCTTTTTATTCATAGTTGTGCAGTCTACATATATTATTTATTTATTATTTACTTATGACATTTTGGATAGGTTTTCCAATGGTTATTTTCGAATGGCAATGCTGCAGTGTGTCAAGTCAACTAGGAAATGGCTGCTACACTTCACATCCCTACCACGGGGAGGGCGTGGCTGCGTACTTTATTCGAAAGTTGTGGCTGCTAACCTGTGATGGGAGATTGCTGCTTTGGGACAATTGTAATCATGTCTTGGCCCTACACATGGCAGGATGACAGTTGACTCAAACGAAAATAGCCCACGAAAAGCAATTCCAGGTCCTGTTCAAATAAAGTACGCGACCACACCCTGTTCATCTCGGGGATATGGAATGTGGTATGCGCGCTGCCGCGACAGTGCCGCGATTTAGATCTTTTGATCTACTCCTCTACCCTGACGACGTCAAGTTAACGACTTTCTTTTCAGCGAAATCTCATCAGCCGCAATTCCTTAGCGAAGAAGGTGTTGTGGTGAACAACTTTGACCTTAACGAGCAGGGAGCTGTGCGTTTACTCCGCTTGCTCACCGTAATCGAACACCTCCGGCCGGAAATTAGTTCTGCACCGGTGAGAAGATCGTTCTAGCAATTTTCATCAAGCCAGTGTTTATTAAACTGTTCACATTCTCAGATGCTTTATCCGCTATGTGCTCTTATGCTGCATTATCTAGAAGACGAAGACGTATTCGCTTGCGTACAGCATTTACTCGTATCAAAGGTATGTTATTTACATATCTGGCGCACGAATTTCCCGCCTACTTCTTGGTAACGTTCAAACTTCGCGATGACGCGCGTCTACGCGCTACCATTGCAACGCTTCGAGAGGGTATGCAGGAATAGGAGGGTACGCGTTGTCTATTCGCACTGTCTGCTATCGATCGACCCTGGCCGGTGGTTTTTTGGAAGAGCGTAGAACAGGATAGTAACAGAAAGTGTGATAGACATAACGTACATTCCTATCCTCCCACACTCCTCCAGAGTATAAGCGACTGGCGCCGATCGATGCACGTCTGTGATTGCGTTACCTTATATACACTGGAGCGCTGTCGACGCGTTATCGCTGCAATGGTGGCGCGTCTGCACACGTCATCGCGAAGTCTAAACGCTGCATGAGATTGTGGAAAGTATAACGTACCAAAGTTTGACGTCGTTTTAGGGTTATCTTATGACGTCACCTGTGCAATGGTCTGCTTCGTCTCACACAATCCTATCCCTCGTTAAGAAACACAAACCACATGCATATGCAATGTTGAAGCGGCGAATAGGCACGGCAGACGACTCGATACTAGTCAAAGCGGTTTGTAATTACTAATGCATTCAGTATATAGTTGTCATTTTGTCCGCAATAAATGAAAAAGGCGCGTTGTCATGCATCAGCAAACTAACCTGTGATGGCCACAACTAATAAGCCTCATGTCTCCTTTCCTGAGGGGGATTGTACTGGGGTTTAGTTCAGAAAATCCACGTTGCGACGACACAACCAAACCAGTTCTAGGCCACTTAGGCAGATATTGCAGAATAGCATGCTCCAGTACAACTTCCAAATGCGAAATAATGTTGACAATTCCAGTATCCGACTCCATATCACCTGTTTTCTTTGGAGAAGGGGGTTGGGGAGACGTATCAAGCAGAGACTTAGCGCAACGCATGGCATGCCTTGGTTCGAAACAGCCGTTGCCAGCAGGGTCTTCAGACCAGGACCTAACTCATTCAACGTGGTAATGCCGCAGTGCGTGTAGTCGTTTAACCAGGGCAATTTGTGCGCGATGCCACGCGTCGGATTTAATGAACTCCATCAGCGGTAGACTATTTCGTAGTTAGTCGAATGGATGCACTACAGCGTCACCATGTTGAACCAGTTGGGTCTTGGTGTGAATGCCGCGTAAGCGTTTGGAAGATGGCGTCACGAAAGGCGATGAGCGAGAGATTGTTGGAGAAGGAGACGCGAGTTCCGACCTGAAACGTACTGGGTATATGCTTCTACGTCATAACGAAGGCCTCTTCTGAATCTGACCACTCGTCATCTGACTGGCCATCGGCGCGCGTTGCGTCGATCATGCGCAAGTACGCATCCCACGGAGCAATCCTGGGATGGACGGAAGGTAAACACCTACGCTTCCGGCAAGCCGAAGTCGATCGATCGCCAGTCTAGGAAAGAAGGCCTTGTTGTTGCACCTGAAGGGAACTCCTGTAAAAGATCTACCATCACCAGCTACTGAAGAGGAAACACCTAAAGTTCGCTTGATAGCTCGAGTGCCACGTAGCACATCGGAAGACGAGACGGACACCTCTAAACCAAGGAAAGATCATGAAACATCTGGACTGTTCTCATTCTGGAAGTCGGGTGGACGAAAACAGCGTGGGGACTCGCAGGAGGGCCCTGAATATCATCCTAGCAGTGCAAAATATTCCGGTCCATCAGAGGACGTGATGCGCCAAAGAGATATATCGAGCAGATTCAATTCATGAGGGAGCCTGCCCCTGTGAGCTAATAAACGGGCGCGCGACATCACTTCGAACAACCGATCACGCGCGTTAGCTCGTTTGGAAGATGGCGTGCCACGAAGGGCGATTGAAGAAGAGTTGTTGAGAGGGACCGAGTTCGGCCTGAAACCTATGGTATAGCTCTACGTCATACGAAGGCCCTCTCGAATCCACCACTCGTCATTCTGAACTGCCATCGGCGCCGTTGCGTGATCATGCGAAGGCATACCATCACGGACAATCCTGGGATGTGACGAAGGTAAAAACTGCCCGAAGTCGATCAATGGCACAGGAAAGAAGGCTGTTTTGCACCTGAAGGGAACTCCTGTAAAAGATCTACCATCACCAGCCACTGAAGAGGAAACACCTAAAGTTCGCTTGATAGCTCGAGTGCCACGTAGCACATCGGAAGACGAGACGGACACCTCTAAACCAAGGAAAGATCATGAAACATCTGGACTGTTCTCATTCTGGAAGTCGGGTGGACGAAAACAGCGTGGGGACTCGCAGGAGGGCCCTGAATATCATCCTAGCAGTGCAAAATATTCCGGTCCATCAGGAGGACGTGAATCGCCAAAGAGATATCGAGCAGATTCCATTCAAGGCACCTGCCCCTGTGAGCTATAAACCAGCGGCGACCATCACTTCGGAACCAACTCAACACCGCGCGTACTCCTTTGGAAGATGGCGCCACGAAGGCGATGAAGAGATTGTTGAGAAGGACCGAGTTCGGCCTGAAACCTATGGTATAGCTTCTACGTCATACGAAGGCCCTCTCGAATCCACCACTCGTCATTCTGAACTGCCATCGGCGCCGTTGCGTGATCATGCGAAGGCATACCATCACGGACAATCCTGGGATGCGAAGGTAAAAACACCCACTGCTCCGGCAGCCGAAGTCGATCATGGCACAGGAAAGAAGGCTGTTTTGCACCTGAAGGGAACTCCTGTAAAAGATCTACCATCACCAGCCACTGAAGAGGAAACACCTAAAGTTCGCTTGATAGCTCGAGTGCCACGTAGCACATCGGAAGACGAGACGGACACCTCTAAACCAAGGAAAGATCATGAAACATCTGGACTGTTCTCATTCTGGAAGTCGGGTGGACGAAAACAGCGTGGGGACTCGCAGGAGGGCCCTGAATATCATCCTAGCAGTGCAAAATATTCCGGTCCATCAGAGGACGTGAATCGCCAAAGAGATATCGAGCAGATTCCATTCAAAGCACCTGCCCCTGTGAGCTATAAACCAGCGGCGACCATCACTTCGGAACCAACTCAACACCGCGCGTACTCCTTTGGAAGATGGCGCCACGAAGGCGATGAAGAGATTGTTGAGAAGGACCGAGTTCGGCCTGAAACCTATGGTATAGCTTCTACGTCATACGAAGGCCCTCTCGAATCCACCACTCGTCATTCTGAACTGCCATCGGCGCCGTTGCGTGATCATGCGAAGGCATACCATCACGGACAATCCTGGGATGCGAAGGTAAACGCCTGCCCGGAAAGTCCGATCATGGCAGCAGGAAAGAGCGTGTTTGCACCTGAAGGGAACTCCTGTAAAAGATCTACCATCACCAGCCACTGAAGAGGAAACACCTAAAGTTCGCTTGATAGCTCGAGTGCCACGTAGCACATCGGAAGACGAGACAGACACCTCTAAACCAAGGAAGATCATGAAACATCTGGACTGTTCTCATTCTGGAAGTCGGGTGGACGAAAACAGCGTGGGGACTCGCAGGAGGGCCCTGAATATCATCCCAGCAGTGCAAAATATTCCGGTCCATTGGAGCATGTGAATCGCCAAAAGAGATATCGAGCAGATTCCATTCAAGGCACCTGCCCCTGTGAGCTATAAACCAGCGGCGACCATCACTTCGGAACCAACTCAACACCGCGCGTACTCCTTTGGAAGATGGCGCCACGAAGGCGATGAAGAGATTGTTGAGAAGGACCGAGTTCGGCCTGAAACCTATGGTATAGCTTCTACGTCATACGAAGGCCCTCTCGAATCTACCACTCGTCATTCTGAACTGCCATCGGCACCGTTGCGTGATCACGCGAAGGCATACCATCACGACATCCTGGGATGTGACGAAGGTAAAAACACCCACTGCTCCGGCAGCCGAAGTCGATCATGGCACAGGAAAGAAGGCTGTTTTGCACCTGAAGGGAACTCCTGTAAAAGATCTACCATCACCAGCCACTGAAGAGGAAACACCTAAAGTTCGCTTGATAGCTCGAGTGCCACGTAGCACATCGGAAGACGAGACGGACACCTCTAAACCAAGGAAAGATCATGAAACATCTGGACTGTTCTCATTCTGGAAGTCGGGTGGACGAAAACAGCGTGGGGACTCGCAGGAGGGCCCTGAATATCATCCTAGCACTGGAAAGTATTCTGGTCCCGTTAGAGGACGTGAATCGCCAAAGAGATATCGAGCAGATTCCATTCAAGGCACCTGCCCCTGTGAGCTATAAACCAGCGGCGACCATCACTTCGGAACCAACTCAACACCGCGCGTACTCCTTTGGAAGATGGCGCCACGAAGGCGATGAAGAGATTGTTGAGAAGGACCGAGTTCGGCCTGAAACCTATGGTATAGCTTCTACGTCATACGAAGGCCCTCTCGAATCCACCACTCGTCATTCTGAACTGCCATCGGCGCCGTTGCGTGATCATGCGAAGGCATACCATCACGGACAATCCTGGGATGCGAAGGTAAAAACACCCACTGCTCCGGCAGCCGAAGTCGATCATGGCACAGGAAAGAAGGCTGTTTTGCACCTGAAGGGAACTCCTGTAAAAGATCTACCATCACCAGCCACTGAAGAGGAAACACCTAAAGTTCGCTTGATAGCTCGAGTGCCACGTAGCACATCGGAAGAGGAAACAGATGGTTCTAAACTAAGAAAAGACAAGGAAACATCTGGTCTGTTCTCATTATTCAAATCGGGTACACGAAAACAGCGTGGGGACTCTCAAGAAGGTTCCGATTCTTCTGATCCCGGGAAACACGGCGTACCAAAGGAATCAGTCAAGGAATGCAAGGCGGAATCGAGCAAGTTGTATTGCTACGTTCGTCTTCACAGGGATTGCATGATGCGAAAAGTTTCTACTGGTGATCCTGAATCCATTGGTTCCCGCACATATGTTTTTGGACGGTGGCGACATGATGCTAAAAGTGAAGGTCGTGAAAAGGATCCGAATCAACCAGGAACTTATGGTGTATCTTCCGCCTCTTACGAGAATCCCCATGAGTCTACGACTAGCCAATTTCAGGTTAAGGTGACTGGGAGAGTAAGGGGAAGCGAAACCATTTCTCATAATCTCGTTGAAGATCAAAAAACTCAGCTTCGTTTTTTTTCCTGAACGTGGCTCGCTTTCAGAAGGCTTGAACCTACTGGAGATGAAGAATCTGCTGGATTACGTTCAGGAAAGGATCTTCCTCAACGTGACTCGTCTGAAGAATCAGAACGTTTAATAGCTGTTGCAAGTAGTCATACAGGTCGTCTTGAAGGGAGAACATTGCAAGGAGATGAATGGGTGGAAGTTCGTGTAGATCGACGTGCCGAGGTTCAACTTGAACCCGTGTTTTGCTTGACAGGGGCGGTTACGCGATTCTCTCGAGGACGGAGGCTGGCGATGATCTTGCTCTGTTACGACCACGCCAAATGCAGTCGTCTAGTCGTTTCGCTTCTCTCAGTCTCGACGTATCGGTCTCACAGGTCGGCTTATTGTCTTTGGCCCAGCACAATTAGGACGTCATCACGCAGCCGAGTTTCTAGTGTCTTCACTGCGCTATAGCTGCTTGCTTTTGTACGCATTTCAGTTCATTATTGTGTTGTGCTGTTGTTTTACCCTCTAATACATGCTAGCATCGCTCACAATAAACGATTTAGTTGGATGAGTTATGTTCAGCGTGAAGGCAAGCTTCATCTTCACCTATGTTGCTAGCTTAGAACATTGTGATGTGATGTTTTTTCTTCTTCTGGCACATGACCCTAATTGTGAATGTGCGGTGCCCTTAGTGTCAGTGGTGATTGATACAGTGGAAAACGGCTCAAACCTTCACTTTTCGTTCTTGCCTTTGCAAGGAACGTCATTTTGGTGAAGTTATGGTGAATCATATGGTAGGAGCCGTTTTCCATTTGTGTCAGAGATGTGTTTTCTCAACGAATCCGTTTAAATTATTCAAACTTTTCATTACAGAGTTCATCACAAAAGCCAAAGAAACAGAAGAAAGGCAAGAAAGAATCCGACTCAAGTGATTCTTCTAGTAGTTCGGAAGATGAGAAAAATCAGATCCAAGTTATACCAGTCGAGGTTTGTATGAACTTTTTTTCCACATTTTTAGACGTATTTAGGTCCTTAATTTCATAGTTACATCTTGCTAATGATTTGTAGTTGGACCGTACTGCCCACTAGAGCAGTCTTACGCTGTCGAATTTTCTGCTGTACTGTTTGCCTAGCGCTTAACACTTGACGCTCTATGAAGTCACTGCAGGCGCTCGTATTTGCAGGGCACTAGAAGTTGTTTACTGAGTATTGACAAAGTCGGTATATGTAACTGGAACAATTGATTAGTTTTTTATGTCCACCTGCTTAGGCCCCGAGCAGACTTCGTTTAATTAGCCGAAAATGTTTCCAGTGGTCTTCCCCCTGTTATTGTTGTACTCTTAATACTTTGATTGTAATGTGGAGTGATTCAGGTGTAGATGTTCTCAGCGCCAGCGGTAGTTTGGGGTAGGAGGAGGCATTTTCTCTTTTGTACCCTCTGTTGGAGCAGGCGGGGGTGGGGAACACTCGTAACTGTTGTATCCATTCCCCAAAATGCCTAGGCTCAGAGCCTATACGACCAAAGACGCCGAGGTATAGTCCCGCAAAAAAGACAGTCTCCGCTGATCCTGGTCTTTCAACAACTAGAACTCAATCCTTTGAATGAATCAACTTTCTATTTTCTTTGCGTTCTCACGTCTGTACGACACTCCGTGACCACTGTGACCTGACAAAGTTCAACTTTCCACGCGTGGTTAGTTTCTCCATTCACATCGCGAATTCCTCCTCTGAAGAAGCTCATCCTCAGGATCGGTGACATGTTCTTACAGCGCTTTCGATGGTCTGGGCAGCCGCAGGGTTGCGTGACAACTAAAACTTTTTGGCGGGGTCCTGCTGCGAACGGCCAGAGCGCAGACAAATAAAAAAATACTGCCGTCAAGGTATGAAGAGGTACAAAAAACATATCGCCGAGCCACGGGATAGGCTTTTTTCGAATGGAGAGGATACCGGGGTGGGCGACCCACTCACTATGGATGAAAAGTTGGATATATGAATAGGTCAGTGGTGCTGTCAACAGAACGCCATGCAACGTGAGACGCAGAGGAAAACAAGAAAGTTGCGCATTAGTGGGCCTGTGTTTTAGTCATCGTATACCGCCGCGCGTGCTTTGTTCTGCTGCATCTGCCTTTCGCGCCGGACCCGCACTGAAACTTCCAGTTGTCACGTAACCCCACTAAGCATGAGCCTTTTTAGGGGAAGGGAAGTAGAGGCGGTGGTGATTGTTTCCAACTAGAGCCGATTTTTTAAATCATGGCGAAAGCGTAAAAGGTTATTGCCACGACCATTAACTGGTTACGGTGATCCTAAAATCAGTGTAATGTGAAGTTTTAGAATAATAGAAATAATAGAATTTTCGAGAAAGCAGAGAGTTAGTAGTGGGGGGAATCAGGAAATGCTAGCTCTGAGGGCTGGGTGTACTATGGTTTTGGTGGGCCAGGTTCCATCCTAATGTGTTTTGGTACTCACCTCTTCTTTTCTTTTTTTTTCCTCTTTTTTTTCAGCGGGAATTTCCCCTAAGATTTTTCTATAGCCTTTGCGAAGTTCTATTAGTCTTGTCGTTTTTTTTTCATTTTTCTTACTTGCAC
>MU912912.1:1536-18902 GCA_036418165.1 Cooperia oncophora
GTGGAATAGATTTTCAGATTGCTGATTTTTTTTTATTGTTTCGCTCGCGATATTTACAGTTAATATCGTCGCTATCAGTCGGGGCGGTGTCAAGCGTTATGGAATGAGCCTGCTCGCTGCGTTTTCACCACTGATTGTTTTCTTCGTAAGTCGATTACTAACCAATTACTTCTGGCAGAGAACGGCAGCTGGAGGCAGACGTATTGCACTACTAGTGACGCCGCCCCGACTGATTGCGACGATAGTAACAATAACCCCGCTTGACAGCAGGTTTTTGGAAATTTGATATGTTTACTACGATTTGGTAAGATGGCAAAGTTTCGGGTATACTAAAACCTCCATCCCACCCTATCTGCAACGAATCCACTGCAGCTTGCAGACGAGTTATTGATAGGTCATTGAGGTAAAAAGGAGGCAATATTCGCCTCTCGATGCAGCAAAAAGGGACGTAGGAATGGCAATATCAGCACGTTCCGGACCGACGCCTATTTCGCGTGGCATTCACTTACGTGTGCCCGCGGCCTTTTTCGATGCGAGGCTGGCGTGACACACATGGTGTGTCATGCGGCCACACGGGACAGTTTCAGTCGCGATTTTTTTCTCAGTGATTATTTCAGCCAGAAAACTCATGGGGGTTATTTCACATCCCAAGCACGAATATGACAATCGTTTTTGGCGCTGGTGCCATTTGACGCCAGCGGGAGCCAAGGCCTCACGATCGTACTTAGTGAATTTGATCAATTTCAAATTCGCGGGCACCCTGGGATCGCTATCTCGTATGTGACATTCATTTTTCATCTGAGCCCTTACAACCAGTTCCGATCCATGGCCAGCTACCAAGAGGGCGTTTTTCCGGAACACCAGTTCTGCTGATTCTCCGCTAAAGTATGAAAACATCCTCATCCAGGTTCATCGGAACGAAACACGAATATTATGTATGCAATTATCCTGATTCATAACCTCAAATCGTTATTGTTGAAGGACGTCATAGCGCTATGTCGCCTTGTGGAGTCGCGTGGCGTCATCGTTGAACATATCTGTAACTAGAGACCTCGCCAACCTCCGAATTTATTTCGGTTTCGGTGAAAGATATCATAAGGCCAAACTGGCGCTAAACTGCGCCAAATGGCGCCAGCTTCGAGAAAGTATGTCACTTTTGAGGTCAGGATCCTTTATCACCCCGCAAACGCACTTTTTTTCGAATTGAACTTTGTGAAAAAGGCCGCAGCGCCAAACTGGCGCCCACTGGCGCCAAATGGAGCGGACGCTATAAGAGTGTGTCATAATCACGATCGGGACACGAATGGCCTCAGTAGATCAGTCTATCAGCAAATTGTTCTGGGTGCGATGCATTTCTAGAGCATGATGGTTTTTTATGAATTGGCTACACTTTAGAAAAATGTTTTACAAATAAACTACCGAAGCTTTTCATGGCCCAACCATATGCAGGAATTCGTACCCCTACAGGGATATATAACAACTCAAAGAATTTGCGCAACAGTCGAAACACAGGGAAATTTCAGCTTCTGAAGATCGTGACACACCATGTGTGTCACGCGGCCACAGGGAGCAGACAAGTGTGACACACCATGTGTGTCACGCGGTGTGTTGTGTTAAGTCTCAAGCTTTGACAGCTCCTCTTCCTGGGATAGCTCCGATAACCATGGTTGGAGGCTCTCAGGCACATCGGTCTGTGGCAGTCATTCCTTGCAACATACATCTAAACCAACGTAAGGCGGAGGCGGTGTACTGGTGAATGGCACATGGCACGCTTTACACGAGCGCGGTCAGGGGGAGGGGGATCAAATGCCGGATTGGTACCCGTCAAGGCCAAGGTTTTCATCCTCAAGACGGTAAACTGGTACCAGGTTCATCTGGAAGGATAAGAACACTGAACTATACCTCGGCTAAGCCGCAGGCATAATTATTGTGCTGGCCGGATGGCAATTCAATAAGCCACTCAAACGGAAGTGGCTGCATGGGCGCATCCATTTCCAAAGGGTTGATCGACGGCGGAAACTTTAGTATTTTTCCTTTTATCTGAAATGTGCCTTGATTCTGAAGTAATCATCCATTTTCAGTGACTACTGCCAAAAGCCGTAGGAGAGAAAGTTTTGGAGTGAGAACAAAAGCAAGACTTCCGCCGGTAAGTTTTGCTAAAGCCGTACATTATTGTTCAGTGTAAGTCAGTGAACGCTAAGTCATTGATATAACCTAAGCCGTCACCCAAAGACAGTGGGCACGATCGCTAGGGCGGATTTTTGTCGCCGTTGTCATTAGTGGAAAGGCTAAGTGAGGTGTGGCCAAATGCCCCTTGCAGCCCAGAATTGACGGTGGACAACAGGCCGTTGCTCCAAGCAATCGTGCCCACTGCTTTTGGCGAATTAAGACAACTTGGGCAATGTACATTGCATTCCACACAGTTCCATTAATTAAAGGAGACCAAAAATCGCGATTGGTCAATTCCAACTCCTCAAAGCCCCACATCACCTGAAGGCAGTAGGACAGCCAACAGCAGATTCCCATGGTGCTCGAAGAACGAACGAATGGAGAGCGACTAACCTCAATCCCAAAATAGGTAATGCTCGCTTACAGGCTGACTGTCTCATGAGTGCGAGAAGGCTGTGCAAAGAATTTTTGATTAGTTTCTATTAGTACGAAACAGATTATTGGTGCTAACGTATTTGGGGGGGCACGCGGTTCTCGGCCAGTGATGACTCATCGACTCTTCTTTTCATGTTTAGGACATAGATATAAGATTGTCCTAGCTATATTCAAAAGATAAAACAGTTAACTCTGAAGAATGCGAAAAAACAGTTGTGGACAGGAAAATTTTGCCTAAACTTGTTGCTTTTTTGTTGTAGACCGCTGTTCTTGACTCAAAAGTCAAACAAGTGTTGTTCTCAAGTTTCTGTAGGATTTCTCAGCAAGTTTCGCTTTCCGGTGAGTCTTGTTTGTTTTATTCTAATTTTGCTGCTAGATTAGTATGTCAACGCTGCTATCGATCGATGAGTCATCACTGGCCGAGAGCCGCGTGGCCCCCTCCAACTACGTTAGCACCGATTTATTTCCCTAGAAGAACTTGCTTCTCTATTTCAGTTTTCAACTGATTGAAAAGATTTCAAAATGCCAGTTCAACTCGTATATTTTAAGAAGAATTCTCATATCAGTCCCAGCTCCAGTAGTTCACTGAGCAGAGCCGGCCCAGAATTTTCAGAGGACGACCCGGGAATCAGATTGGCATTGAAAGCCGAGATAGAAAGGTCAGATTCGCATTTGCGTTTTTCTCTTTATATTCGCTTGCACAGGTTCCCTGTTCATTACTACTTATTGACTTACTTTCTTTCAGTAATTTCGGCGAGGCACCGCGTCGTCGCTACTTCCATGCCTCTCCTTTCAACTATCGCAGGTCATACGTTCACCGAGAATACAGAGGATTCAAAATTTGAAACAGCGGATTCTCACGGTATCGTCACGTTTATAATGTGGTGAGTGTGATTGTCATCTCTCTTAGAACTTTTAGAGCTTTCTTAGAGCATAGAACACGTACTGGAACTCGTGACACACATAGTGTGTCATAAGTTTCCCCTCTGCGTTATTTCATATGGAGGCATAATACACATATCGTGTACGAAAGCGAAAAAAGCAGATGTTATCACTGATTATCGATTAAAAACTGACGAAATGATGCGAAAGTCCTTGCAGAAAGTCGGTCCGCAATGTGCTGAATTGCTTGGTTCTCAAGAGCAGCAGAGTATGTAGTAGGGGGTCCTTGTAAGAGAGTAAAAAGGGCAGCTGTTTAGGGATTTCCTCTGGCAATGGACTTGCCCATAGAGTCATAAAAGTATGTGTGTATGTACGCGACGGCAGGGACATTTGAGAATGGAAAGCGGATGATAATATATGATCATGATTCCATGATTTCATATATCCTGGTGTTGTTACCCCAGTAATATAATATGCAGGTCATTGGTCGTGTAGCGCTGGCGCTGTTCAAGCGTAACACTAGGGTAGGCTAGCACTTCCTGTTGTCATCTGAATATGGCTGTAAGATTTATAGGGTTTATTAGTGGCAGCAAGTACATTTGTTGATGTAATGTCACATTTACATCGGCCCACTTGAAAGCTTGCATTCATGGGCTGATATTCTTCCAGGCCCATTCAATTCATTCATTATTTTGGCCCTGTTCCAATGAAAATTCATGGTCTCACTCGGGAGATCACAACATTGGAAGTGGTGCTTTACTTGTAAACACCTCATCACCCCTTCAGAATCCCTGGGGATATGAAGGATACAATAGAAAGGGGGCGGGTCGTATAGATTCCCGTTAGGGGTTGTAATGACGCGACTAATTCCCCGACGCCATTTCTCACCCTGGTTGTGAGTGTTATCTGATGCTCAGTCAGTTCTTTCATCCTTCCAGACAGCTCGCATATCAATTAGACCCAGGAGAGCCCAGGGAGGTGGGAAACTGGGCTCCGTCCCAGCACCATGTACGTTTCGGCGGCATGTCCGATTCTCCTAGTTTCTCCAAGGCTCCGTCATCATGCCAAAGTCGTTATTGCTGATTTTTTGGGAGTTTTCTTCCATTTTCTTCCATTATCACCAGGGTACAGCATGGACTGGAATGGTGGTGTCAGTACAGTACGTTTAACAAGCGCCCTAAAAATCTGGCGTCATGGGGGAGGGTGGGCGCTGTGGATTCCTCTCCAATCCATTACCAGAATCAATTATTAGTCAGAAATTGTAATTATAGAGCGATTTGGCGGTGCCACGATGCCCGTAAAATGGGAGAAATCGACAACAAAAAGGTTTTCCCCGCTGTTCGGAGAAATCTCTCGTTCTCTCCATCGAGGATCCCCCCCCTTCCCCACCTAAAAGGTGAACCGTGTTGGGACTCTCCCAACGATTTCTTTTCTGTTTCTTGCGCTTAGAACTTTTATATCTATGCATTTTTCAATCGTGATTTTCGGTTAAGGCGCATTTCTCCAAATGCACATGCTCCTCGCACCGTCAAGCTCACATCATGGACATTACACGGGCAGAGTAGTGTTCAACCCCTTGAAGGGGACAGTTTAGTATGGTAGCGTTGAAATGCTGTGAGAGCGCTTAAGAGAAAAACCGGCTTCAGGCCTCGATTTTCGAAGAAGCATCATAAAATAGGTTCTGTTTCAGATCACAGGGTCTGTTCCTCAGCGCACCTCTTCATCGATGTAGTCTAGCCTTTTTTTTGCAAGATTATGCTTCATGGATATAAACTTGTTACTCTTGTATCTCCGATAAAATATGCATTGTTCGCTACTGTTCCGATCATCATCAAGAATTTCGAAGGGAAATATTGATGTATCAGATTTTTTGGTCAGATACATCTTGCAGACGAGCAGTCATGAACAAGGCTTGCTGGGAATACTCGAATTACAGTTGGGAGGGGGGGGAGGGGGAGTTGTATTTGGACCGATAACAGTGTGTTTTTACAGCAACAATCCCCTCATCGATGGGGTATGTTTCATGACGTGGATTG
This sequence comes from Cooperia oncophora, assembly GCA_036418165.1. Classification (NCBI taxonomy): domain Eukaryota; kingdom Metazoa; phylum Nematoda; class Chromadorea; order Rhabditida; family Trichostrongylidae; genus Cooperia; species Cooperia oncophora. The sequence goes on from MU912912.1 coordinate 7,059, forward strand.
GGGCACAACCAGGAGGGAGACGTTTCTCCACCAATAATGTTATCTTGAGCCCGCTACGAGTGGTGGGAATTGTACCCTGGCTGCACTCCGAGCCACGCCCCTCACACGCCCTATCATTTCCGCTGATCACGACTCTATAGTTGGTTTCTGCGCACAGCACATCATTGCTTTGTGGGGAGGTTTCCCGCTACAATTTTGCTCCCTCAGTACCACATCCTTTCCCCACCCAAGTATACCCTTTTCTAGTCCTAGCAAATCTTCCTTTTGTGGGTTGCTTCTGAGCGGTGTAGGATCATAGCGGGCTTATAAAGGGAAAAACTAGGACTCACTGGAAACGGAACATCCTTCCTCTCTCTCTCTCTCCAGCGCTCAACTATGACCCCTCGTTATCTTCCATAGCGAACGGTGTGTTCTATTTCTGCCGTTTCAGCTATACTCCAAATATTGGAGGAGAAGAGCGTGTATTGGTTTTAATTGACTTTTGAGAGAACAACATCCGAAAGGAGTCTACTGAGAATTCTCTAAGCACGGGTTTAGCACAAATTGATGAAGTATGGGCCTGACGACTGCATATTGCGCTGCCCACGCAGCTGCTTTTTATGAATCGCCGACTAGAGCGTCATCTCTAAGAAGGTGATTGCGACAAGATGAAAGTAATTGTGAAAACAGGATGATAAATGGAACATTGACGCACCCAAACGGAGTGGTATTTTCTTTTCAATTTCTCTGCTCATTTTGCTCTAGCGCCTTAGAAAAGCTAATCTCGAAATGGGATCTATTCTGGGAACATTTACTGCCTGTTCGTGGTACCAGTATACTGTCTATTATGTCTTCATAGAAGTTCATGCCATTTCTCTGTCACTTTTGTGAATGGGAGCCATCTTTTTTTTGAGACGTGTCAAGCCATCGGAGATCCTGGTAATGAAACCATCTGAGCTAGAGGCTATTATTAGATGTCGTTGCTTCAAGAAAGACATCGTTCTCCACCAGCAAATCGTCTTGTACATGTAATTACAACTTAGTTATAATTTCATGCCAATTACATGGACATTCTTTGCCACTAGCATGTGATTGTTCTAACGCTGTCTTGTGGAACTGCATTTATTCTGATATTTTGTGGATATATTTGAGTGAAAGAAGTAAAGTAAAAAACCAAAGTAAAAAGTTGGGTAAGTAAAAACGGTAAAAAGGATAGCCTAAACTACCCGAATAAAGTCTTGGCCAAATCTACCCTAGAAGGGAACTGTCGATCAAGATGTGAGCCAAAATTTCGAGAGTGAGGGAGAAAGGGTATTTAGTGACGGTAATTCCAGTCGGAAGACGGTCGCATCAGTTTTGCACAGGGAACCCTTTTCAACAGCTCTCATCACTCAAATATATCCACAAAATATCAGAATAAATGCAGTTCCACAAGACAGCGTTAGAACAATCACATGCTAGTGGCAAAGAATGTCCATGTAATTGGCATGAAATTATAACTAAGATGTAATTACATGTACAAGACGATTTGCTGGTGGAGAACGATGTCTTTCTTGAAGCAACGACATCTAATAATAGCCTCTAGCTCAGATGGTTTCATTACCAGGATCTCCGATGGCTTGACACGTCTCAAAAAAAAGATGGCTCCCATTCACAAAAGTGACAGAGAAATGGCATGAACTTCTATGAAGACATAATAGACAGTATACTGGTAACAGACGAACAGGGCAGTAAATGTTCCCGACGAATAGATCCATTTCGAGATTAGCTTTTCTAAGGCGCTAGAGCAAAATGAGCAGAGAAATTGAAAAGAAAATACCACTCCGTTTGGGTGCGTCAATGTTCCATTTATCATCCTGTTTTCACAATTACTTTCATCTTGTCGCAATCACCTTCTTAGAGATGACGCTCTAGTCGGCGATTCATAAAAAGCAGCTGCGTGGGCAGCGCAATATGCAGTCGTCAGGCCCATACTTCATCAATTTGTGCTAAACCCGTGCTTAGAGAATTCTCAGTAGACTCCTTTCGGATGTTGTTCTCTCAAAAGTCAATTAAAACCAATACACGCTCTTCTCCTCCAATATTTGGAGTATAGCTGAAACGGCAGAAATAGAACACACCGTTCGCTATGGAAGATAACGAGGGGTCATAGTGGAGCGCTGGAGAGAGAGAGAGAGAGAGAGAGAGAGAGAGAGAGAGAGAGAGAGAGAGAGAGAGAGAGAGAGAGAAGAGAGAGAGAGAGAGAGAGAGGAAGATGTACCGTTTCCAGTGAGTCCTAGTTTTTCCCTTTATAAGCCCGCTATGATCCTACACCGCTCAGAAGCAACCCACAAAAGGAAGATTTGCTAGGAATAGAAAAGGGTATACTTGGGTGGGGAAAGGATGTGGTACTGAGGGAGCAAAATTGTAGCGGGAAACCTCCCCACAAAGCAATGATGTGCTGTGCGCAGAAACCAACTATAGAGTCGTGATCAGCGGAAATGATAGGGCGTGTGAGGGGCGTGGCTCGGAGTGCAGCCAGGGTACAATTCCCACCACTCGTAGCGGGCTCAAGATAACATTATTGGTGGAGAAACGTCTCCCTCCTGGTTGTGCCCCCCAATCCACGTCATGAAACATACCCCATCGATGAGGGGATTGTTGCTGTAAAAACACACTGTTATCGGTCCAAATACAACTCCCCCTCCCCCCTCCTCCCAACTGTAATTCGAGTATTCCCAGCAAGCCTTGTTCATGACTGCTCGTCTGCAAGATGTATCTGACCAAAAAATCTGATACATCAATATTTCCCTTCGAAATTCTTGATGATGATCGGAACAGTAGCGAACAATGCATATTTTATCGGAGATACAAGAGTAACAAGTTTATATCCATGAAGCATAATCTTGCAAAAAAAAGGCTAGACTACATCGATGAAGAGGTGCGCTGAGGAACAGACCCTGTGATCTGAAACAGAACCTATTTTATGATGCTTCTTCGAAAATCGAGGCCTGAAGCCGGTTTTTCTCTTAAGCGCTCTCACAGCATTTCAACGCTACCATACTAAACTGTCCCCTTCAAGGGGTTGAATCACCCTACTCTGCCCGATGTAATGTCATGACTTCGAGCTTGACGAGCGAGGAGCATGGTGCATTTGAGAAATGCGGCCCTTACCACCCGTAAAATCACGATTGAAAAATGCATAGCCTAGAAAAGTTCTAAGCCGCTAAGAAACAGGAAAAGATAATCGTTGCGGGAGAGTCTCAACACGGTTCACCTTTTAGGTGGGGAAGGGGGGGATCCTCGATGGAGAGAACGAGAGATTTCTCCGAACAGCGGGGAAAACCTTTTTGTTGTCGATTTCTCCCATTTTACGGGCATCGTGGCACCGCCAAATCGCTCTATAATTACAATTTCTGACTAATAATTGATTCTGGTAATGGATTGGAGAGGAATCCACAGCGCCCACCCTCCCCCATGACGCCAGATTTTTAGGGCGCTTTTTAATCGTATTGACACCACCATTCCAGTCCATGCTGTACCCTGGTGATAATGGAAGAAAATGGAAGAAAACTCCCAAAAAATCAGCAATAACGACTTTGGCATGATGACGGAGCCTTGGAGAAACTAGGAGAATCGGACATGCCGCCGAAACGTACATGGTGGGGTGCTGGACGGAGCCCAGTTCCCGCACCTCCTGGACTCTCCGGGTCTATATGATATGCGAAGCCTGTCTGGAAGGATGAAAGAACTGACTGAGCATCAGATAACACTCACAACCAGGGTGAGAAATGGCGTCGGGGAATTAGTCGCGTCATTACAACCCCTAACGGGAATCTATACGACCCGCCCCCTTTCTATTGTATCCTTCATATCCCCAGGGATTCTGAAGGGGTGATGAGGTGTTTACAAGTAAAGCACCACTTCCAATGTTGTGATCTCCCGAGTGAGACCATGAATTTTCATTGGAACAGGGCCAAAATAATGAATGAATTGAATGGGCCTGGAAGAATAATCAGCCCATGAATGCAAGCTTTCAAGTGGGCCGATGTAAATGTGACATTACATCAACAAATGTACTTGCTGCCACTAATAAACCCTATAAATCTTACAGCCATATTCAGATGACAACAGGAAGTGCTAGCCTACCCTAGTGTTACGCTTGAACAGCGCCAGCGCTACACGACCAATGACCTGCATATTATATTACTGGGGTAACAACACCAGGATATATGAAATCATGGAATCATGATCATATATTATCATCCGCTTTCCATTCTCAAATGTCCCTGCCGTCGCGTACATACACACATACTTTTATGACTCTATGGGCAAGTCCATTGCCAGAGGAAACCCTAAACAGCTGCCCTTTTTACTCTCTTACAAGGACCCCCTACTACATACTCTGCTGCTCTTGAGAACCAAGCAATTCAGCACATTGCGGACCGACTTTCTGCAAGGACTTTCGCATCATTTCGTCAGTTTTTTAATCGATAATCAGTGATAACATCTGCTTTTTCGCTTTCGTACACGATATGTGTATTATGCCTCCATATGAAATAGCGCAGAGGGGAAACTTATGACACACTATGTGTACGTCATGCACGGGAAGTCTCAAGTAATCGTGTTACTAATGCTCTAAGAAAGCTCTAAAAGTTCTAAGAGAGATGACAATCACACCTCACCACATTATAACGTGACGATACCGTGAGAATCCGCTGTTTCAAATTTTGAATCCTCTGTATTCTCGGTGAAGTGACCTGCGATAGCTGAAAGGAGAGGCATGGAAGTAGCGACGACGCGGTGCCTCGCCGAAATTACTGAAAGAAAGTAAGTCAATAAGTAGTAAATGAAACAGGAAACCTGTGGCAAGCGAAATATAAAGAGAAAACGCATAATGCGAATCTACCCTTTCTAACTCGCTTTCAATGCCAATCTGATTCCCGGGTCGTCCTCTGAAAATTCTGGGCCGGCTCTGCTCAGTGAACTACTGGAGCTGGGACTGATATGAGAATTCTTCTTAAAATATACGAGTTGAACTAGCATTTTGAAATCTTTCCAATCAGTTGAAAACTGAAATAGAGAATATACAGAAGCAAGTTCTTCTAGGGAAATAAATCCTGTTCGTATATAGAACTAATCGAAAATTCTTGCATGCAGCTTCTCGCACTCATAGGTCACTGTAAGCCGAGCGTTACCATATTGATGGAGGTAGTTCGCTCTCCATTCGTTCGTTCTTTCGAGAGCCATGGAATCTGCTGTTCGGCTGTCCTACTGCCTTCAGGCGATGTGGGGCTTTGAGGAGTTGGAATTGACCAATCGCGATTTTTGGTCTCCTTTAATTAATGGAACTTGTGGAATGCAATGTACATTGCCCAAGTTGTCTTAATTCGCCAAAGGCAGTGGGCACGATTGCTGGAGGCAAGCGGCTGTTGTCACCGTCATTGGTGGAGGGCTGCAAGGGGCATTTGGCCACACCTCACTTAGCAAGGGAGGTCGTTCAGGGCGTGGTGAGCTTTTCCAAAATGGTCTTGTGCATATTGTAGGGGCACATACGAGGACCAGAAAACTGAGGTTCGTTTTCGCTGCGCGCTTCTACGAATAAAAAAAAAAACGTAAAAAATAGGTCGATGGTTCGGATCCCAGCGAGGACAAAATTTTGCTTTTCTACAATTTTTCATTTTTTGGATCCATGTTTGTATAAATAATTGGTCCTAACAAAAACATTCACGATAAACTGAACAATCCTACTTTTATGGAGCAAAACTGCTTTTTCGTTCGAATTCGTTAGTATGCACAGACTCAGCTCCTCGCACATGCGGTGCCGGATGGCACTGGAACCGAAAATAAAGTCTAGAATCGTGATCAGGACTGTCGATTACCCCTAGGAGCAAGTTTTGAGCGAAAAACTTTTTTTTTTTACTTTTTCGGGCCGTAGGTGTACCATTTGGTCGAGCAGTGTGAGCGTTTCACATCTTCGTAACAGCGATGCGTATCGTTGACGCTACGGACACCGGACAACCCAATAAGCAAACCCAAGAAGGTCAAAACAATTGTTTTGACTGAAAATTCGTTTTTAGTGGTAATCAGTGGCCCTGATCACAAATAGAACACCTATTCTTGGCGTCCACGCAATTTGGCTCCAGAATAGCGTTGAACGTCCCTATATGGGTGTACATAACGAATTCAGTGGAAAAAGATGTGGCCCCAAATTGTCTATAATTGACACCACACCAGAAGTTACTAAATTCGCAATCATGGAAAGAATGCAATGCAAAGAACCGTTTTCGAAAAGCGCACCACGCCCTGAACGACCTCCCTTGTAAGTGTAAGGTAGCAAAACTTACCGGCGGAAGTCTTGCTTTTGTTCTCACTCCAAAACTTTCTCTCCTACGGCTTTTGGCAGTAGTCACTGAAAATGGATGATTACTTCAGAATCAAGGCACATTTCAGATAAAAGGAAAAATACTAAAGTTTCCGCCGTCGATCAACCCTTTGGAAATGGATGCGCCATGCATCTCCAACTTCCGCTTTAAAATAGCGTTGACTTACTGAATGCCTTGCGGCAGCAACAATAATTTTGCTGCGGCTAGCCGTCAAGTGTTCTTATCCTTCCAGATGAACCTGGTACCAGTTTACCGTCTTGAGGATGAAAACCTTGGCCTTGACGGGTACCAATCCGGCATTTGATCCCCTCCCCCCCTGACCGCGCTCGTGTAAAGCGTGCCATGTGCCATTCACCAGTACACCGCCTCCGCCTTACGTTGGTTTAGATGTATGTTGCAAGGAATGACTGCCACAGACCGATGTGCCTGAGAGCCTCCAACCATGGTTATCGGAGCTATCCCAGGAAGAGGAGCTGTCAAAGCTTGAGACTTTAACAAACACACCGCGTGACACACATGGTGTGTCACACTTGTCTGCTCCCTGTGGCCGCGTGACACACAGGTGTGTCACGATCTTCAGAAGCTGAAGTTTCCCTGTGTTTCGGGAGTTGCGCAAATCCTTCGAGTTGGTATATATCCCTGTGGGTGTACGAATTCCTGCATAGGCTGGGCCATGAAAAGCTTCGGTAGTTTATTTGTAAAACATTTTTCTAAAGTCTAGCCAATTCATAAAAAAACATCATGCTCTAGAAATGCATCGCTCCCAGAACGAGTTTGCTGATAGACTGATCTACTGAGGACATTCGCTGTCCCGATAGTGATTATGACACAGCTCTTATAGCGTCCGCTCCCTTTGGCGCCAGTGGGCGCCAGTTTGGCGCTGCGGCCTTTTTCACAAAAGTTCTATTCGAAAAAAGTGCGTTTGTGGGGTGATAAAGGATCTTGACCTCAAAAGTGACATACTTTCTCGAAGCTGGCGCCATTTGGCGCAGTTTAGCGCCAGTTTGGCCTTATGATATCTTTCACCGAAACCGAAATAAATTCGGAGGTTGGCGAGGTCTCTAGTTACAGATATGTTCAACGATGACGCCACGCGACTCCACAAGGCGACATAGCGCTATGACGTCCTTCAACAATAACGATTTGAGGTTATGAATCAGGATAATTGCATACATAATATTCGTGTTTCGTTCCGATGAACCTGGATGAGGATGTTTTCATACTTTAGCGGAGAATCAGCAGAACTGGTGTTCCGGAAAAACGCCCTCTTGGTAGCTGGCCATGGATCGGAACTGGTTGTAAGGGCTCAGATGAAAAATGAATGTCACATACGAGATAGCGATCCCAGGGTGCCCGCGAATTTGAAAATTGATCAAATTCACTAAGTACGATCGTGACGGCCTTGGCTCCCGCTGGCGTCAAATGGCACCAGCGCCAAAAACGATTGTCATATTCGTGCTTGGGATGTGAAATAACCCCCATGAGTTTTCTGGCTGAAATAATCACTGAGAAAAAAATCGCGACTGAAACTGTCCCGTGTGGCGCGTGACGCACGCTAGTGTGATCACGGCTGCATCCGCATTCCGAAAAAAGGCCCGCGGGCACACGTAAGTGAATGCCACGCGAAATAGGCGTCGGTCCGGAACGTGCTGATATTGCCATTCCTACGTCCCTTTTTGCTGCATCGAGAGGCGAATATTGCCTCCTTTTTACCTCAATACTAGTCAAATAAACTCGTCTGCAAGCTGCAGTGGATTCGTTGCAGATAGGGTGGGATGGAGGTTTTAGTATACCCGAAACTTTGCCATCTTACCAAATCGTAGTAAACATATCAAATTTCCAAAAACCTGCTGTCAAGCGGGGTTATTGTTACTATATCGTTCGGAAATTTCCCAAAGTTCCGGAGGCGGCGTCACTAGTAGTGCAATACGTCTGCCTCCAGCTGCCGTTCTCTGCCAGAAGTAATTGGTTAGTAATCGACTTACGAAGAAAACAATCAGTGGTGAAAACGCAGCGAGCAGGCTCATTCCATAACGCTTGACACCTCCCCGACTGATAGCGACGATATTAACTGTAAATATCGCGCGCGAAACAATAAAACAAAAAAAATCAGTAATCTGAAAAATCTATTCCACAGCAGAAATACAACTGGTGTGCAAAACTTAGGGACGAGATGGATAAAGTAACATAAAACACTACTGGGTGGAAGTAAATGAAAGTGTGGGAGCATGTTGCCACTCGCCTAAGGGATATGCACAGGAAGCTAGACTTTTCTCGGTGGAAGAAGAGCTTGAATAAAGTGCCAAATATGGCCGACCGCGCAAATCGAGGCAGTCTATAGGTATAAAAAAATTTTTTTTCTCAATCAACGAGTAGCTGCAAAGAATTGTGGTAGTAATCCCTTCGATACATCATGTCCCGAAGAGAGCATCTGGATGACTTCACTCGAGGAAGGATCATAGGGAAACTCGAAGAAGGTCGAACCATGACGAGTGTAGCCCAGGAGTTCGGTATCGCTCACAGCGTTGTTTCACGTGCATGGAGAGCGTTCCGAACCTTTGCTGCCCGAAGACGAGGAGGTGGCCGACCAAGGACAACTACACCAAGGGACGACCGCTACATTGTGCAGCAGGCAAGAAGAGATCCTCGTCAGTCGGCTTCGGCTATTGCAACGACGTTTAACAGGACTCTAGGGCAAGCCATCTCACGCACTACAAGTGGCAGAACACTGCATGACGGTGGTCTCTTTGCCCTGCCACGACGTTCCTTAACGCTGTGTTCCTCATGACCCCGCGCGCATACGGCGAGACGCGTTTCAGGTGTGCCAGGACAGGCGAATGGATCGAGAGAAACGGACCGTGTGCTCTTTCGGATGTATGGGGAGGCATCCATGTTGCAATGGCCGTACTGACGCTCCAAATTTTTGAACATGGAACCGCCTCACCAGTCAGGATTAAACTACGATTCTGCACGTACATCAATGTGTCCGTCTTTTCAGAGCTGCAATCGGCCCTGACTTCATTTTCATGGATGATAATGCGCGACCGCATCTAACAGCACAGGTGGAGGAGCTTCTAGAACGAGAGGATATCCGGCGAATGGAGTTGCCCGCCCGTTCCCCCGACCTAAATCCCATATCCCATCGAGCACGTGTGGGATGCACTTGGTAGAAGCATTGCAGCACGGCCAAATGCACAATGAACGATCGCGCAACTTTCAATGCCACTGATTGAGGAGTGAGATGCCGCCCCAGGACTCATTACCCAACCCGTGGAGAGTATGGGATCGCCGCTGGCAGGCATCTATTGGCTGGTCGCGTGTGATCACACACCCTATTAGGATCGTGAACTTCTTTTGTAGTACCAGGATAAATCGTGAAGACTTATGTGTAATCGACATGGTTGAATAAAAATGTCATAACAATTCGTCTTATTCCGAGTTTCTGTCAGTTGCTTTCTGTACAATATCGTTAAGGTTCTCTCTTGATATGATATGAATTTCATCGAGCTATGTTGTCTGGCAGAGGCACAGTGATCGAAAGCTTTCGTCCCTAAGTTTTGCACACCAGTGTACGATCCACCCCCCCGAGTCGAATACGACTCTTCCTTCCTCAGTGACCGAATATGGTCACCAGAGGGTTTGGCTCAGCGATGCTGTTTTCTGAGTAGAGAATGCATTCGGCAAGCACAGCATACAGCTGAATGGGACAGTGCGCTCTGTAAGGCAGAGGCGGTACCGATTCTGCCTCCCGAAAGCTGCGAAACAAAGGGTCTAAGAGGCTGGCGCGCCTGCCAAACAAGCACAGAAACTGACATAAGGAGCTCGTAGATCTGAGTCTTTTGGGTCGCTATCTTTGTCCCTTGTTTCTTCGAGTTCTAATCCCTGGTCTGGTCTGTCTCAGTTTTTCTTTCAGTCTGTCAGCTCGCCAGTGGCTGACGTTGGCAAAACTTAGGGATCATTCAAGCGATCGCTATTCTTCAAATTTTCCCAAGTCGACCATCTGTTTTATAGCCTCGCATTTAGACTTCACTACCTACATCTCTTCACCTTAAGGCTGCGTTTATACTTTGCGGCAGCGTAGCGTAGCGCTTCCAGCGTACGCCAGCGGCAGTGCCGAAGAGGATGCATATCGATCTAGCTTTCCCAGCGTCACCAGCGGCACGCTAGCGCACGCTGGCGTAGCGAGGGCACGGGAAGCATAGCTATCGATCTAGCTTCACCAGCGTCACCACGCTAGCGCACGCTGGCGTAGCGAGGGCACGGGAAGCATAGCTATCGATCTAGCTTCACCAGCGTTTCTCGAGCGTTTCTCCAGCGGCACCAGCGTTTTGCTAGCGCTTGCAGCGGCAGGGAGTAGAGACTATGTGGCCGTGAGAGACGCGGAATCGACGTGTATTGTAGAGACCATGTGGCCGTCGGAGACGCAGAAGCGATGTGCATTGTAGAGACTATGTGGCCGTCGGAGACGCAGAAGCGATGTGCATCGTAGAGACTATGGGGCCGTCGGAGACGCAGAAGCGATGTGCATTGTAGAGACTAAGGGCGAGTGAGAGACGCGCAATCGATGTGTTTTGTACCCTCCAGCTCTCCATATCTACTTCCTCCTGCCCGCTGCAAACGCTAGCAAAACGCTGGTGAAACGCTGGAGAAACGCTGGCGTACGCTAGCGTGCCGCTAGCGTACGCCAGCGTGCCGCTGGTGACGCTGGTGAAGCTAGATCGATATGCATCCTCTCTTCGGCACTGCCGCTGGCGTACGCTGGAAGCGCTACGCTACGCTGCCGCAAAGTATAAACGCAGCCTTACAGGCTAGGTGCTGAGGGTCAAATGGCGCCGTTTACCGCGCGTACACTCAGGCTATGTATGGCATTGTGTCCAGGCGCGACGAACCTTCCACCTCTGAAAGACCGTTGATTGGGTAAGCAGACTCGACTTGGAGGACAAGACAGTGATTCGTCCATCGACTCTCCCCCGTCAAGTCATGATATAGGAAATACTACTTTCGAAGTGCTCCACATCTCACAATGTGAGCAGATTACATGGCGCACCCCAATGAGGTTTGACCAACATCGGAAGCTTTAATCGTTTTGTCCACATTTTGCTGTCTGTGTCCGCTCGAGTGAATTGCTGAGACCAAATACTACCAAGCACCTTCTGTTCAAGTAACATATCCTTAGTGGACTTGGTAATAGCATTTTGTAAGGTGCAGAACGACGAGAATTCAATGTCGTCAAGGTTGACAGCAATCAGAGGCTGAAATACGCTGAACTTCTATCCCTACTAAGAGTATGAAATGTGCGAAATGTGGACTAAATCGCTCCTGGAACGACTGAACATTTGTGGGTAAAAAATCAGCGGCTGGCGTGCATCAATACATTTAGGACGTGCCGCAATTTTTTTGTACAAATCCATCAGGGAACATTATAGAATTTCTCCCAGAGAAACTAATGAGCATTACCGTGACGTACACATGTACAACGAATTTAGTTGAGAGAATGAAA
>MU912912.1:19002-32243 GCA_036418165.1 Cooperia oncophora
CCAGTAGCTTTATTTTACTATTAGATTTCGGGTTTGGGGGTTTGGTTTTCGGCATAGTCAGGTGGACTCTCTGAACACCGTTATCACATCTGAAGTGTCTGAAATGAAACTGTATGGCGTCCGCGCCACAGGCGCCAGCGCTACGGGAAGCTTAGGCGCCTGCTCCTATAGCGTACGTACAAGGCATCTGGGCATCACGCTAAATGAGGTCCATGATCACAATGTCCTGAGGACAATTCCTCAATTGGAGTACCGGCCTGTAGGGGATCCTCACCAAAGGTAGAAGGGGTCCGTATTTGGTCCCCGAAAGAGGGAGAGGGGGGGGGACGTACCTGTCTTTGACAAAAAAGTTATCGGTTGCCGACATTCATCGTTTCCTCCTGTTTCAAATGCTATAAATTCAAATGCAAATACCATTAACTCCCGCTTCCTCTGCCCGTGCTCGACGGCAGGTCTTTTGAGGTGAAAGGAGGTCGTTTGCGAGGATTTTCCTCAACTTTTGGATGTGCGCTGTTTTCGATAGCGCGCATTCAAGGCGCTTTTGAAGCGAGTGATCGCAGCATTCGTGTTTATGGTGTCAAACTAGCCCGAGAAATGAAATTTTAGTCAAACGAAGCCAGAGTGGAGTTCCGATCGAACTCTGGCCGAAATTTGGAAGAATGGAGCAGTAAAGGGTAAATAGTGTCGAATTACCGTGTTCGAAATTGGTCCACCCATCGTGGAGCTCCTTTCCGCTTTAGGTTTGTGCAGAAGTATACGCCATCATTACGGTAGTTCTATTTTTGCAGCAGGACTATTTCGAAAGCCCTCTCACCGAGGCAATTAGTACTGAGGTTTCTTCTGAATTCCGGGTATCCATCGGCCAGTCATCATTTTTCCACTGTTCCACGTACAGCGAAACGTTTTCTGTCAGTGTAATTTTCAAGAAAATTATATTGCCTCTTGAGGGTCAAACTAGTTCACATAATAATGACTTTTCCTCCGCGGTTGCACTATTTAGGACACGACAGATGCCAATGCAAAGTGAAGAGGTAGGCTGTTCCTGCTCACGTCAAATTAATTTCAGCCCATCCTCTCGCCAACGATAGTGAGTTGTTGGAGGAGGATATAGCACTCCTATAGATAGGATATGCCCTATGGATGTCTTCGCTTAGCGCAAATTTACAGCCCAATGGCTTGTAGGTCTCTTCGGAGAGATTCAAGGCCTAGATGCCATTTTGACGCCTAGACAGTTCTTCCTTCTCCCTATTCATCAATTCCTCTTACTGTAATTTCTTCGAGGTCTGTTTACCATTTTGAAAAGTCATCATCTAAGAATGCCTAATGACTGTCAAGAAAATGCCCACTCGCATAGAATTCCAATTCTCTGAAGAAAGATATTTCTCAAATGAAAGCTTTCTGAGTAGCTTTAATATCACGCCCTCTACTTCTAAGTTTTGTTTTGTGCACAGTGTTTTTTCGAGGGTCGAAATGCCACCATTACGTTCACAATTGCGACGACGTTGGTCCCACTATAGGTCATCTCCATGGGATCCACATTAAAAGGGTCGTATTTGCCTATAAGGAAGGGAGGGCCGTCTTTGGCTTGGCGGTAGTTGGTCAATTTTTTGATTTTTTCACATTTTCCTCGTCCAGGCAGATATCCCAGCAGACCCCAGACCTGATCTTGGGAAACCCTTACTGTAAAGAAGGGTCGTGTTTGGTCCTTGTAGTGCACCTATAAAACCTTTTAGAGCTAACTGAATGTGATTTTTGTGTTCGTAGTATCAAGCTAATCCTTGCGACAACTTTTACCACATTGGGATTTTTATGCATTCTGGCGTGGGCACCCGGGGGTTTCTGGTTAGTAGTATCATAATCGCGTCGAAGGGGTCTGATTCCCTGCGTCCAGAGGGCGAAATCGCAGCCAACCCTACCCTCGAGGAAAAACTCCCATTGAAAACTATATCGAAATTTGAAGTGTGGCAGTAATTGCTAAAACACATCCTATTTCCTATTTTTTGAGTTCTGCCGTATCAGGCAGAGTACGTCCTGTTGCTGGGGAAATTTTATGCGAAATGCCATCCCCCCTGGAAACTACCCCCCCCCTTTCTGGTACGGACCCCTTCCCAATCCCTACCCTACCTACTATCTTCCTCAATTTCGCTAATTTCCCATCATTTTCCGGAGTTTCTCCTTGAAAAACTGCAGTTGAGCGTTGGAGGGGGAGGGGGGATTAAAGGCAGATGCGATATGCCTGCTAGGCCTAATAACGGCTAGTAGGGCGCCATTAGTAACGGAGAACATGGCCGAAAGAACGGAGTGTAAGTAGTCAAACCTGCAAGCAAAGAGGCCTCCATTCTCAATGTGTTAGAAATCACTTTTGAAACGAGTTTCCCTACAGACCGCGATTCGCAATAACCTCGCAACCGAAGCGTCACGGCTGCATATGTGTATCACTCATCATATCCATGCAGCATCTAAGTCGCTTCACACCAATCCTTCGCTTTCATTTTTGCTTTGCCCGGCAAATGAATCAATTACGAGCGTAAAGAACGGTCGTCCATTTGTGAACGGGCGGGCGTGGCGGGCGTTTGGGTCGTAGTGTTGTGGCTTGATAGGGCCCTTATAAGGGCACCTCTTTGGAAAAGCATTATGCAGCGCCTGCTCAGGGTCGCGGAATTCCGTCCTGCCAGGCGTATTAATCCTACTCGTCTTGGGGGATTTATCGTGCCAACTGCCTTTAAAGGAAACAAAAACCGAGAAAAGTTAGCAAACGAAAACTCTCTCCTCGACAGCGAATACGGCTCTGCCTCCCTCCCCCCAGCGACCAAATACGGCCCTTCCCAGTGGCTGGTGGGAGATGTTGACCTTCCTAATGTAAAGTGGGAATCATAAACGCACGACGTGCTCTGGTTTCAGGTGCAAACATAGGCACTCTCCTTGAGAACGAGTGCAGCCCTCACTCCCTTCAGCGACCGAATACGAACTCCCTCAGTGGCAATCCCACGACCTTCCCTCCCCACAGCGATCAAATATGACCAGCCATTGGAAATCCTTCCTCAACACATGACGTACCCTGGTTCCAGGTACAACACATCTTTCTAGACGGTGGGGCAGCAGTTTTCTGATATCTGATCTCTGTTTGTCATCCCCCTTTACAAGGGTGTTGTGAAGGGGTCGTATTCTGGAATGTTCTTCATAAAGATAATCGGATGTACGTTTTCTGCCCTGCCCGCAATCTCTTCCCGGCGCATTTTGAGATTAAGGTCAGGAACTTCATTTCGGGGTAAGCCATAATGACACGGCCTTTTCCACATCGATTATCCGGCCCATAAAAGAGCTTTAGCTCACTACAAATCGATCACTGTTTTTTATCCCCGGATATATTCGGCCTCATATAAACAGTCCAAAAGGGTAAAAGGAGTGGTTAGCTTGTGTGCAGAATTAGATTGGCATTAACGGAAAGCCTTTAGATTGCTCATAAATAATAACCTTTTCCCTCCTAGTCGGTTTATGGTCATGCAGGCATTTAATTATACATTTGTTCGTCTCAGCTCCCCCCTTTAACGCCATTTCACTTCGAAACGTACATACAATTATATATGCGTTGTCCACCTCCACTACTGATGTTAGTTTGTAATAAGTCATATTGCATGTGATTTACTGCTTCATATCGTAGTACTATATCGCCTTGTCGCTTTGGATACCATACTGCTAGGGGATTTAGGTATGTCCCGAGCACTGATTGTGTTGTTCGTTATCGCTCTTTTTCAACTCTCTTACCTTACATTCGCCGCTCCATCTCATTCAATGACGAGGATACAGGTAACTTCATTTTCATGCATAGCTAATCTATTTTGCTCAGGTAATAACTCCATTACCAATGCTAAGCGATTGTTTCTATTAATATCACGTGATAGTGAAGGTTGGCAACAGCTGCCACCAGCCAAGTTCTAGCCTCTGGCCATTTTCGAGGGCTCTCATACTGAGGACCAAAAATAGTGTCTATAATTGCTCTCGGAGATTGAGTACCGGTGTTGCTTCCCGGGAATGACGTCAGAAATGCTGGAGGGTAGGAAGAGTTTTATGGAATCTTAAGTTTCAGTCCAACCTCGATCTTCTGAGAAAGGCTAAATATTGACCGAATGGAGTTACAGCTGGAAACCTCGTCACAAGAGAGTAACAATGAGGCGACAAAATGTTCCCACCTCTTTCGACACTACGGGATCGGATCTACTGGACCTCCTGGCGTTTGTGACTAGCTCAAGTGTTACGGAACTCCTGGCGTTCCGTAGCGCTCGAGGCTGTCATAACCTTGAGCGAATCCATCTAAAACCTCTCTGTCAGGGGTCTTGGTTGGAATGTTCGGCACCATTAACGCTTTCCTGCCCCTCTCCGCGAATTCCCGCAGGAGCAGATTTGGCCATGATTTTGCCTCCAAGTTTATTCCAAGCCCATGAGAACGAGTATGGCGTCTACGCTGAGGGAAGATGCCTGACGCCCAGAATCACAGATACACTTCAGCGCCGGCGCCTGGAGCTCAGATTTACCCGTTTTTGGAAAAAGCAAATGCAACATCTGTACTCAGGGGTGAAGTTAGCCTTCGCGACACGTTCTAGAGACATTTGCTGTTCTGGGTTGCTTTGGCGTGGTGCTGTCCTTTTAGCCGCGGATGCTGGAGCGGGTCAGAGGTTGAGGAATGGGGCGGCGCCAACCTGTTTTCCTTCCCTTGTGGAAGCTGCCAAGCGACCACAACTGGTGGAGAATTAGTGGGCGCTGGCCCAATACCAGCAACCCTGACACGCCGCAGCGTCTGCAGCGGACACGACTGTATCCCAGGAGATGGACCAGCCAGTTCTACCTTGGAAAAAAAGTTCGGTTGAAATTTTGACTGAATTTTTAGTGAGAGGAGGACAAGGAGCTCTGCTGTTAACACCTTTCTCGGATTATGGAAGAAAACGCACTTACTGAAAATTGGTGTTGAACTCTTTTGTAAAACGCAACCAATCTCCATACAGAAGTTGTTGTCTACATACTACTGGACAGACTTCAACTAGGAAATGGTTCCATATTCCCGAGAAATACTAAAAGTAGAGCTGGGTATATCGATTATGAGCGGTCAAAGTTTGTGTCCGGATGGTAGTTTCTCTCCTCCCTCTCCTCTCTCTCTCTCTCTCCCTCTCTCTCTCTCTCTCTGAATACGATTATCCTATCTGCATAGCGCTTAAACGCTTGCCGCTCACGCCAGGAGCGCCCAGGGGCCACGTTTACACGACTATGTTGACTACGACTTTGGGAGATTCAAATTGCAAGCCGGTTTGGAACTAGCGCTGGAAACTATCGATATTCATCGGTTTATCTCTTATAGTTAGTGTCATGGTAACTTGAAGCCCTTCTGTGATCGATTTAGGGATGAGTCTGGTCAGGTGCTGTCAGTTGGGCTAGACGAAGGTCAGGTATGTGGTCTACCAATCGTTCCGATGCTGTCATCACTGGCTCCAACCTGGAGCGCTCGAGCGTCACTCATTCCAGCCAAACCAGTAACCCTATTGGGATGGGAAGTGGGATGTGAGGGGATTTCAGTGAGAGGAACTTTTCAAATTACCTGCTGAGGGCCATTATAACGCGTATGCACCGAAATTTCTGTTTGAAAGTAATAGTGCTGGAAAACCCTTGCGAATATTTCGCAGCCCGTCACAATTGCGATGAAAAGAAGCTGCTTTCAAGCGATGCAAGTGAAGCTCACCAACTGTTCATCACCATGATTTAGACCGTTTCAGGAAGTATTCCGTTCCCTGATTCCACGTGAAAGCGACCGTGGCAAGAAGTACTATGAAGAACCATTTTGGGGTCGAATGAACGACGTCTGGTAGACGAACAGTTGATTTTATCGTTTACATTGATGAGATGAAATTGTAATGAATCGTTGTGCTCATGCATAATCGAAAACTGAACACTGTATTTCATCAAAAAAGGATAAAACTTTCCGCGTTGATTAGTCGGTTTTCGGTATGCGCCACGCACCTGACACAATTTAGCATCGCGCTTAAGTTTTGATAGCGATTTGGAACGATGACAATCTCGTTTGCTGAAGTGGGGAGTAAGCTGTTTTAGGTTTATATGTCTACCAGTTCAAAGATTGAGTTATTTCAACGGAATGCACATCCATCGAGCTTGCCTTAAATTGCACTGTGTAAACCGCTATTAAAGACACATGGTACGCTCAAACACATTAAGGGTGTATGAGACTAACAGCCCCCCAGCTGTCGATGTGTCGTGGTTTCCCCGCCGAAACTGCACGGGGTTCCTAGTACGGGACCGTGGGAAAGGCTTATTCCTTGCTACACCGCCCAAAATGCACCGCGCGCAAGTTGCATTTCGCCGCGCGCAAGTTGCATTTCGGGCGGCGTAGCAAGGAATAAGCCTTTCCCACGGTCCCGTACTCGGACCCCCGTGCAGTTTCAGGCGGGGAAACCACGACACATCGACAGCTGGGGGCTGTTAGTCTCATACACCCTTAATGTGTTTGAGCGTACCATGTGTCTTTAAAATCAGCTCCATTGAAATCTGTGCTCCAGTTACTTGTTGGGAAGACGATGAAGGTAAACAATAGCAGTGTCGAAGCAAAGCAAATTTGAAGCAATCAAAATGTTGGTTTTCTCAGAACTGAACTATCGGGGCAAAGGAAACTCCCTTCTGCTGTTAAAATGAGTTTTTATAGTTACGGGGAGATTTATTCTTGATCGAGTAGTGAAAAAGTTTACGCGTGAAGGGGCCGTTTTGACAGCTGGGGAAGTAGTCCTTTGGCTGTTGAAGAATTTTCCAGTTGAGATGATTTTTCCACTATCGCGAGCGCTATATGAACCTCGTTTTACTTTACAGAGCGTCTAAACCGCTATTTCTATTGAATCTTATAGCTAATCAGAATGGTCTAGCCTCCTCGATTAACGATTTTCTATATACCACGGATCTGAAGGTGTAGGGGTTGCCGCGGAGTTCCTATGTAGATTGGAAACCCGTGGAGTAAAGCCATGAAGCAACACTTGCTAGTCTAAACACTTCCCTGCAGTCGTATTATAACTGGTACAGTCTTTTCGCTACGGGTGATGGGGCGGGTCCGGAAGTTGTGATTTGGCGCGCCGCTAGCCCGTTCTCCACCAGTTGGTGAAGCGGGCACGCGACAAATACTGGTGAAAAACGAATGATGCAAACAATATGACGCAATCTTGCCTCTTGTCAAGTGAAGAAAAAGGGCTGGCTTCGCGCCAAACCCTCCCCTCATGACTCGCCCCATCATGGCGAGAATATACCCTCGTCATCCGGGCAGTTGATTAGGGCGGTCGTCAACGGGCCGCAGACGCGGCTGCAGCAGCGACCGCGTGCGTAGGAAGTACAGTCCTCATCATTGCGGACCGGTGGGGCGTGGCAGTGCGGCTGCGTTTGGTGCGGTTTGGCAAAGTCGTTCTGCACCAGTTTTTGAAGCGGGCAAGTGCATTACTGTATTATATCCTTCGTATTACTCGTTTTCTACCACTTTTTGTCGCATACGCGTTGCAACAAAAAAGGCTGAGAACGGCTTCAACAGTGTGCGCACTCCTTCTGGCTGACACGCCCACCGGTCCGCAATGATGAGGACTGTATTCTGCTTTTTCGGCCTAATTTAGTCATTTTTCCCCTACTTTTCACTGTTTTTGGCTGCTTTTTCCAAGATTAGCAGTTCCATGTCTTCACAATGTAAATTATAATTAAAATTTTTACAACATTTGCGAACAAATAAACGATTAAACAAACAATCAGTCAAATGCCTGAAAAAAAAATCGCGAACAACACACCATTACGAGAGAAAATGAAAAAGTTCACGAGTTTGAACTTCATATAGACAATAACGTAAATAATCTTGAAAAAAAATAGGAAATACAGTGAAAATTAAGGAGGAAATTGCTAAATTAGGGTGGAAACAGCTGATCCCGGCGGTTCGTGTGACGCGCTGACAGCGCGCCGTTTTTCAGAAATGATCACAGCGCAAATGGCGCCGCCCTGGCGCGTCGCGACCAGGGCACGCCATTGCGCTGTGATCATTTCCTGAAAAATACGACCCCCTAATTCCATCTTCAAGTACGACCCCCTCCCCATGTTACCTCTTCCCTAGATTTTTCCAACCTCCTACCACTTTGTCTATTTTTTCCCAAAAATTTCTGGTTTTTTTTACAAAATTTTGCTGTCGAGCGAGGGGGGGGCGGGGGGAGGGGTCGCAGTACCTACGTACGTCCCAAGCACGTCCAGCACTCTGGCGCTGGTGTAGCATACTGACAATACGTACGAGGAAGGGGCGATGATAGGAGCTACGATCACGCCACCAGGGGGCAACCATGCCATTTATAAAACAAAACAAAAGGAACACGAACGTGGACGAGTATTAAACAAAGAAAGTTACTTTCCCGACTTTTCTGGATTGCAGGAGCACACGTTGCTTGCAATTGAGAAGCCCCTATCTTAGAAGCTTGCACGCTTCCAAAACACCTGCCGGGAAAGCCTCATGATGCGCGCAATTGCAGAGGTATGCCAGTTGGCCGGCCAGTGGCCTATTTCCTGATACCATTTGCGAAAACATGTGTTTTAGGAGCATACCAAAGTCTTCAAGACAACTGGAGGTTTCATGGCCTCGAGGGCGGCGATTTTTTCGTTATCGTGGCGGCGGGGGCGAGTCACGAAATGAATCACAACCGGGATTTTTTCGAAAGCAGGCCTAGGCGAAGAAAAGAGCCTGCTGAAAAGTAGAAATCTTCAAGCTTTCGGCACAATTCTTTTTTTACGTAAAGGCCGTGTATGAACTTGCCATGGAAGTCCGAAGCGTAGCGACTCGCGGTTCGCGAAAATGATCACAGACGGATCACAACGATGATCACAACGGGGAAAATCTCTGGAATCGGAACGTTTTTGAAATCGCTCAATTCAGGTGACAAGAGCCAACCTAGCTCTACTCATTCCCACTTACCCCTCTCCGATAGCTTCACTTTCAACGAAGTTATGGGTGTTCAAATGAGGGGTACTTTTCACGTGTTTGGCTTGAAATTGGCTCCAGGCCGTAAAATAGCGCGCAATGAGCTTGTATGAGCGCGCTGACCGCGAACAGCCAAAATTCAAAAGTAATCCATAGTTCCGGTTCCCAGCTGGCCTGGTGAGTTTTTTTCTTATCCATTTGATTGTGAATTATTTTTGATTGTTTGTTCTTTGCTTGAGTTATTTTTGTTGAGTTTTTTTTGATTTTTGTGAGGAAATTGCTCAGGATTCAATTTCTACGGTTTCATAGGTAGCTTTTGCAATGGATTCTTTTCTAGATTTTGCGGATTAGTGGATTGGGATTTATCTAGACCAGATGAGGAGGGTTGGTGGGCGAAGTGTCTTGAAGTTTTTTTGTGAGGAAGGAGGAAAAAGTTTCAGCAATATTTTTTTTAGTTCTTGGCCTATAGTTCGATAGTGCCTAGTTCTATTTATTGTCATCTACATCGTCCCTTTTGAGCTTCTTTTCACTTGTACCGTGTATCACCGCTCTCTCCACTTCAACATGGGCCATGCGTTTACGACCCCCCCCCCCCACCCCTGGGGTCGGCTGATCAACTGCCCGGATGACGACGATACGTAGCGGGTGCACAGGAGATCACTGGCCGTGGTTGCCTCCAAATAATGAAATGGCGCTTTCATTATACATTATTTTAAGAGCAAACTGCAGATCGTGGTTATAGAACGCTCTTGTGAGAGAAGGTCACTCTGCCGCGTTTTCCGGCTAGACGATTTTCTAGATTGCTTTTTTTTATTAAGAAGAGGACTTCTACGGCTCTACTGGGGACGTTTTTTTATCCCGCTAGTCAATCATCTAGCACCTACGCTTCTACATTTATTTTTTTACTGGTATTCTTTTCCATCCGAGATGCACTATCTAGCCCACTGCAGTGGGTGGTGCAGCAATTTTACCATTTGTAATAGCTTATCGGAGCCTATTAAACACCGCCCTCGCTCGTTTACCGGGTGTCTTATCGGGAAAGATTAGTTGTGTGGGACGTATTGAGGGAAATTTTTCAACCAGTCTCCTACCTTCCATGATTTTCTGCGGATTACTATTTATTGCACTGAGTCCAAACTCCATAACTCTGACTGCTGCTGGATAGGGTATGCAAAGCGTCTAAGTTGATAGCTTCCTCTCCCATGGAACGGTCTATGTCTGGAATGCTTTGTGTCCATTGGCATGAGTCTACAATGCTTCTCATGAATTTTGAAAGGATAAGAAAGAAGATAAGAAATAATAGAATTATTTTCGTTGACCTCTATACAGCAGAGAAAAGTGGTCGAGAGGGTGCATTCCCATGGTCCCGATTTACCACTTTTGCATAGCTAAGCCGCAAAGACCTATCCCGGTCTTGATTGCCTGTTTCATCATGATAAAATTGTTGACAACTTTCGTATTTCATTCTTGCTCTCCCACTGCTACAATGTGGGTCTTTTGGGTGCACGCTCTTCTTTTCTTCACTTACTTTCTGCCTTTTCCGTCTAGTCGCGGAGCATGCCTTCACATTATGTTATTACCATTATTTATTGAAGAACTCACTCACCCATTGTCTGTTGCTGAATACGAGAACAACTTCGACGGCCATTGGATTGAACCGAAAAATTACCCAAAAATGTCACAGTGTCAGCAATTACAACGAAGTGCCCTATACATACGAGCTTTCTCGAAGTCTTGGCGAAATTTATTGAAAATCTCAAGTCATCCACTGTGCCTAAACGATTTTTTTTGTTACAGATTCTGGGATCCTGGGACTATTAGCCGCTTCAGCAGAAATGAAGTGCAAGTCTCTTTTGAAGCTGGGGACTGAACTCTGAAAATCGGCTTCGTGCCAAGTGCCACACAATCGCTCGGATTTCGATGAAATAATCAAGGCAGAGAAACCCTACGTGGTCGCACTTGGTCGCTGCAGAGCCAGAGGGGGAAGGTATAGTATTCAACTCCAAGAAAATGGTTTTCGATTGTTGACTTTCTCTGGATGGCGGGCGGGAATCCAAAAAGCTTTGGAAAAATGGTGGGAAGTTGGGAAAATTTGAGAATATGGTAGACACGATGGGAGATACGGAAGGGAGAAGGGAGTTCGTTTCAGACGAGGAGCTTTTGGCGCCTTGGTAATAATGTCTTCCAGGTAACTGTGCCCATATGGTTGAGAGGGCTACTTGAAGTCTCGCATTAGGGTTGAAGAGGCCAAAAACGTCGCGCCGTGTTTCGCACGATTCGGTACTTGAAACTGTTAGAGTTCGAGCTGAACTTTGTTCCTGGTTGGCTTTACTGTCAAACATTTAAAATTCCAGTCGCCAAAAAAAAGCTCTCTGAGAAATGCAATTGTAGCTCAAAGCTGAAGCTCGTAGCTTTCTCGACGACTACTTTGGAACCACTTCGGTCTGCCTCTTACCACTTTGCATTATGTAGCTTTTTTTCCATCGACAAGGCATAACAGCTGATCTATAAATCGAAATTGAAAACAGTGTCAGTTTTCACTCCATTTTAGGTTTCCATAAACTGACACGAGTTTCAGGGTACTTTAGTTTCATGAATATCTGTGAATACGGCTGAATGAAATTTCGATGCGTTTCCAGGGCATTTATTTTCCGTTGCAACGACCATGAAGACAAATGAAACAAAGGTAGCGCAGTAGGGAAGTAGTCGAAAGTGGGTAACTTTTTACCTAAACTAGTGCAAGATTGAGATGGTCCAATTCTGATCCAGAAGTCAGACGGAAAGTAAAGGTTATATACCGTAACTCCATGCTGGCTCCAGGGTGAAAAGAAACATTACCCCCTCCACCCACAGGGGAGACGATTAAGACAACCGTAATTAGTCGCGTCATCGCTCCTGGCAATGCTGTTTCAGCGCTGGTGAAGAATGTTGTGTTGCGCACTGACGGGATCATGCATCCGAATTAAAGCTTGGTAAGGTTACGGTACGAATTACTAATCTGAACATGTAATAATCTTGGGAAATGGTGTAGCAGTATAAATAGATGCTCCACTACGCTGGCATTTTCCATGACCAAGAAAAATGATTAGAATTTTCTAGAACGCAGGTGTTTCTGCACCTCCGTTTCCGAGGGAAAAGGACCTGGGATGAGAGAGATTCGAACTGTCCTTTTCCCCGTTTAGCTTCAGAACCGTCAGTGCTATCGGAGCCTGAAGCAGACTATTCTATTCGATCTCCACATGGAACCCTGTTTGAATATGTTTCTTCCTAAAAGAACCAGGAGGGAGATTTATGTCATGTAAGATACATAATTATGTGAATAAATAAAAAAAGATAAAGTCCATGCCGTCGACCAGTGAGTGCCTTCGTAGGATGCGGCACGCACTCTACTTCCATTCAGAATCGTAGTGGCCCAGGAGTTGAACCCGGGACTGCGCTAGTGGTAAGCGCGCTGCTTTTCACTGCACCAGCTCCTTCAATTATGCGAATATTTCAACTTATTTCCTCTTGCCGCTTTACAAAGGGACACATGAAGTGGTAGTGCCAATACGTCTTCCGAAATGCGTGCTCCAGGCAAGACCTTTCGCCCAAATCACCAAGCTATTTGATTTTTCAACCATCATTGAGCGCCCCAGGTTGATGCGAAGCAGTATAAAAGCCTGCTTGGGAGGCACGAGTAGTGCGGTGATCCGGACGAATTGTCCTACTTGGAGGAAGAGTCGCACTGATCTGCATGACATGACAATAGCAATGCGACCATGCCATAGTACCGCTCTCGTTCTATGGCAAACAAATGAACCAGGAAAAATATAATAGTGATTCGATTTTCATTGTTTGGAACGAATCTTCCGGAAATCAGTGATATAATTGTCCACGTTCGACTTTCTTGCAATCTTGGCATGATGTATATAGTTCTTGTATTTCTTCTAGCCTTTCCAAGATTGAGCAACTTTATTGAAGGCCTACGTTTCGGCGTCTTCGCCTTCGTCAGAGCCTGAAATGGTCAAAAAACATTTCGAGACCTGCTCGCTCAAACATTTCAACAATACTCAAGACGATTTCCACATACCAGTAAATCACCCAACGGTATCGATCTAGGGCGGAACGCTGGCTTACCTTGATCTTGGACGCGTGACGCAGGGACGACCACCCTGTAGAGGCTCAAGCGTGGAGTAAGAATTACTGGTAACCTCCCTCGACCTCTCGGTAGGTCAAAACTTGCAGAGGTCGAGAAAGGCTGCGAGCTTCACACGTTATG